>CATIWK010210462.1:0-12663 GCA_949634005.1 Mallotus japonicus
TCCAAAAAGGATCATCATGGTCGCGGTTTGGAGATTTCTATTTTAGAAGAGCCACCACCCAACCTTTTTCTCCATCTACCTCGTAACTCTTTTACCATTTCATTAATGTCCTCAAATGCTCAAAAGCAAATGCGTGAAGGACACCCTGAAGCTGACCCATTAGAGCTTGAGCTCTCAACAATAGCAGATCCGCTGCTAGACAGGCTCAAGAACATGTTGGATGGCAAGATTTACAGCATACGGTTCTTCTCCGCATGGATGGTACACCAGTTCTTGCCTCAAGTCAGGGGATTTGCAGTACCGTTCCAAATTAAAGGTTTAAAAGAGAAGAACACATATGTGTTCATCTTCACCAGACAAGAGGTTTGTGAACAGGTTAGAAAGGGAACCCCATGGTCGGTTCAAAGGAATCTGCGGGTTCTTAAGGAATGGGATTGTCACAGATTCACAACCCAGGAAGAAATCACCTACTTACTGCACAATTGTCTTGATTATGGACCTTGGATACTTGCTAATCCAAGGAAAACAACTTTTTTTCGAGTTGGTCAAGGGAGTAACTCTCTGCATAGTCAAGCGGAACTGTCCAAAAAGTTTGCAATTTGCCGTTGCTGTCTCTCCCCAAGGAGGCGCGTGCTGTTCCACAGTTTCAACAAGAGAGTGTGCTAATTCCAGTTGAGGGGATGTCTTTGAAGCTTGTTGGAGAAGCTTTGACTGCAGGTGGTAGTTTAACTACTCAATGCACCTTAGGGTCTGTTACTCCTGTACTCTGTCAGCTGAAGTTTCTCAATGTCTCTGACTATAGCAATCCCACAGCTCAAAGTAAGAGTAAAGATGTGGGAAGTGACCCTATGGAGATAGCCACTCGTGACCTTACTGAAGCAAAGTTAAGTTCTCCCAAAGTCTTTTATCACGTGCTGCCAACAAAGTCTTTTGAGCAGACTAGTGTACCAGCTCCTAAGACTTTACCAACTAAGCAAAAGGAGGTAAGGGTGGGAGCTCTATCTGATGCAAAAGACCATCCTCAGTTTGAAAAGGAAGATATTCTGACTCAAGCCGAAAGCAAAGATCCTAGGGGAGTAACTACTCCTAAAGCTAAAAGAGCTCGACCTGACCAAGAAGATCAGTCCATCGAACTAACCCTGAAGCAACTGTTAGGTCTAGATGGTGGACTGGGTCACAGATGTAAAGGCAGCCCACCAACAAGCAAAGGTATGTCCACAAAGAAGTACAAGATGAAAAATCTTGCTAGAGCCAGCCCAAACCTTGGCACCAGCATCCTAGAAGGATCGTCATCTTTGGCCCAATTGTCCCCACATAATGCAGACAACCTAGTCTCCCTGACTGGAAAGGAGGCCTCCGTGACCTCTAGTGAGGTTATTTTTCGCGCCAAGTGATTATACTTTGTATCCAACTGCAGAGTCCTTTTTGTCTATCTGTATCAGTTTCAAATACCTGTAGTTGCCTCTTTTATTTTGTCTTTCCCATGTTTTTTAGCCTCAGTCTCTAGTGAAACTAGAATTAGTGTGTAGTCTGAGTTTCAGATAGAGACTACATAGTGGTAGCCATTTTAGTTACCCCTTTGGCTTGGAGTTATGGTAGCCATAACTGTTTATGGTATGGAGTTCTTCAGAACTAACTCATGTTTCTTGCCCTCGGGCTTCTCTTTGCAATGAATCTTGCTCAATTCCAAAAAAAAAAAAAAGTTGAGTGGCCTTATTACCAAGACCTCTACAATTCCAAAAAAGAGCTTTCATAATCATTGAGATGCACGAGAGTGAGCCCTAGTGACGGGCTTGTGTCCTATCAACTTAATTTGCTTAGATGGTGATTTTTTCTTCTTCACTATTTACCATTCAGATTGATTATCATGTCCTTCTGTATCAGCTAAATTTGCCCAATTATGAGTACTGACCATATCTAACTCCTTTGAGGCTTTAGCTTGTTCAGTAGATTGTTGAGCAGTAATCTCATCATCAACCATAACATTTTGATTCGAGGAAGTGGCTTCCTGCGAAGGAGCAGGTGCCTACAGATGAGCAACAGCCTACGGAGGAGCAGTTGCTTGGGAGGGGCAGGAGCAATGACGTCGTCGTTGGGAATAGCAGGTTCAAGAAACTCGCCCTCCTTCGATGGCTGTATTGAGAGATTTTTAGAATCTAGAATAACAGATGGGGCTGATTTACGCCGCCAGATTTTATGTGAACGAGAACATCCACGAGGCTTCTCTGAAGAAGCATCAGAATTTGGCTTGGGATATGATCAGCGGAGCTGGCAATTAGCTGAATTATGGCCAATAGCTTGATAAGCGATGCAAAATAAGGGGAAATTTTCATAAGTAACGTTAATGTCAAATAAATTACCATCACATTCAAGGATTAGTTGGTGTTGCAAAGGATTAGCTAAATCAATATCAACGAGGACTCGAGTAAAATGCCCAAAATCACCATTAAGAGTTGCACGATATATTCTCAAAGGAATACTAATATTTCTAGTGATATCCACAAGAATCTGAGCGTCCCATAATTCCCATGGTAATCGGTAATATCGCACCCAAAGCTGAGTGGTGGTAGATTTCTCCTTGTGCGGGTCAAAACCTGGAGTCCATCGCTGAAGGCGTAATATTCTAGGCTTCAGAGAAAGAGAGCCACGGCTATAAATCAAATCTTTGTCACGAACATTATTAAGGAGAATATGGAAAAAGCCTCTTCCTAATGAGATGAGGTGCCAAGGAGAAGAAAGGTTTCCTGATGAAGAAAGCTTTTCTTTACGCTTTGCCAAAGGCCAAGGAGAATCGCCTTTGCTAAGAACAACCCATCCAATAAGGGAGTGCTGACAAAGAGTCAGTCTTTTTTTGTACAAGTCTGTATTGATTTTCACTGCCTGGTACGAACCAAGAATGGCGGTGCACTGGGGACAGACACCTAGGACTTGACAGGATTTTCATGCAACGATGAAACTTGGTTAGGGGTGACAGGATGAACCAAAGGTCGTTGAAAAGCAGAGAAGAGATCAACATGGCTGAAGTAATCTTTTGCTTTGGATGGATTTCCGACAATGCCAGGATCAAAGGTTCCTGTCGGCGGCGCAGGCAACAACATGCTCAAGGTTTCTCATTCCTCTATTTTAAAAATTAACCTCTTTAGTTTTAAACTTGGCAAATAATTTTGTCCCTATGTGAAATAGTGCAAGAATATTCTTAGAATATGTTGTTAGTTAAAAGTCAAAATATCTATAATTGTAAAATCCCAAAAATTTCCTTAAAATTATCAAATTTGGACTTAATTTAATTAAAATTTACAAATATTCTTAAAAAATACAAATATTTATGTATTGTAATAACCAGCCTACATTTACTCTGATCGATGCAGCTACTAATTAATTTGTTGGAATTGTAATTTTTTAATTTAATTAAAGAATAATATGAAATTTTTGTTATATTCAATACTATAATAGTGTAAAAAAATGCATGATTTAAAAAAAGCATGGTATAATATTATTAATTTAATCAAATATTGAAGATAAATATGTATTGTTATGTTATTTAATTTTTTTAATGGAAATTTTTTGTTAAAATTATAATTTTTATTTTAATTTGATTTAATTTAATGAAATCATAGCTTAAAATTTTTATTACTTTTAAATATTATAATAGTGTATAAAATGTAAATGAATTTTTAAAAAAAATTGAAAAGAAATTAATTAAGTATTGTGTATTACTATAGTTTTAATAAAATGAGAATAAATATATCTTTTTTATTTAATTTTTTCAACAAAAATAAATTTTTTTTGTTGAAGTTATAATTTTTAATGTAATTTGATTTAATTTAAGTAAAGTTATTTTTATTATTTTTAATATTATAGTAGTATAAAAGAAAAAAGTGAGTATTTTTTAAAATAATAATTTAATTAAATATAGTATAGTATTTTAAATTCAATTAGATATTATGGAAAAATATGTTTTTTCATGTCATTTAACTTTTCTTTTTAACGGAGGAGGAAATTATTCGATGAATCTAAAATTGAGGGAGTTTCTAATAATTTTTAAACTAGAGGGATGGAGTAGTAATTATGAACTAACTTCATGGAGGTAATTGTAATAATTCCTTTCTTTCTTTTTTTTTTAATCAAATTCATTTCTTTTTTAAATGGTTTAATTTGCCACCTTAGAGAGAAGTGTAGAAATGAGGAAAGTTCAAACTCTGCTTTATTCATTTAAATATACACATATTTTGCTACTTAAACTATTCATGAGAGACAATATTTCTATTATGGTTAATAACGTCAATTATTAGTGTTAATATTTTGCTACTAGCCTTCCCCATAGAAAGCTATGTATTATACATTAAAATGGGACCCTTTTTCTTCACATCACTTCAACAGTTCTTTGAGGGAAACATGCCCACAAATCTTAGTCAGATTATGATGTGTCAGCGGAGTTTTGCATAATTAGAATTCAATTTGTTTATTAAATGAATTTTAATATATGAGTTCAAATAAATTTTTACTGAATCGAGTTCTAAGGAGCTCGCAAGCAGTTTAGGTTATATATAGTCATATTGTTCATATTATGTAAAACTTTTATTTATATTAATTGTAAAATTAAACTAAATATTTTAAAATTAAATTATAAAATTATTGGCACAATAAAAAATAAAATTATTATTTTTATTTAATCACTATTTTAAAGATATATTTCATTTTCTTCTTTTCTAAGTTTATAAATTAAAATTAAAATTGTTATCCTGTATTTTGTTATTACTTTATTTTTATAATAAAATATTGAAATATAAAAAATTGAACATATAAAAAATAAAATTAAAAAAATAGTAAATATGCATTAGAGGGCCTAATTCGACAATGTTAAGTATAACCCCACATATAATAGCTTATAAAACCTAAACCCATATGTATTATGAATTTAGTATGCTATTAAATTTGATATTTCAACCAAATTAAAAATGCTTTTATATGTTTTTCTTTAAATAAATATTAAAATATTTCTGCTTTATTTTCTTTTTTTTTTTAGTTTATTCATGTTATTTTTAATTTCTATAACTTTATTTTTATAATATTATTTTTGTAATTGCTTTCATTTAGTTTTCATTTTTTTACTATTTTTATTTCTTTATTTATTTGTTTTTCTTTGAACATAAAGTATTGTTCATATTTCTTTATATAATTAGCATGGCTTAAGGGTATTGGACATTCAGATGTTCATACATAAAATTGTACCATTAGAACGTACGTTAATAATTAATTTCACAAAAATTAAATTAAAAAACTCATAAAAATAAAAAAATTAAATTAAATTAAAATAGTAACACAATATTCTGGAACACCAAAGAATGGCTCTTAAAACACCTACTTTTCCATGAAAACAGAACTGAACCGAATATATTTCGGTTTTTATAAACTAAAAACTGAACAAAATTATTTTACAAATAAAATCAAATTGAACTGAAGTTGGTTCGGTTCAACTTTTCAGTTTTCAATTTTGAGTTAATTTTCCTCAATTTTAGTGACAGGCATTGTGCACTCTTATGAGAATGGTTTTTTTTTTTTTTTTTTTCACAGAGAATATGAAGAGCAAAAGTACAAAATCTAAAGCTTATTGATACTGATGGTGCACCCAATCTCATATCGGTTAGAAAACGAGGGATTTTGGTTCTTAGAAACTCAAGTCTCTTCTCTTTCTTGTGAGGCGTCTTTTCTATTAAGCACAAAATGTGGGTCGGATATGATCAGTGGCACCCCTCGCAAAAATGTAAGCAACATAGTTTTTTTTTCCCCAAATTATCATCAGATTCAAGGAAAGAGTAACAATATTATTTTGCATTCTACTAATTAGATTGTGATCACATTTTTTTTTATAGATCAAGTGGTTAATTCCTAACACCACAAGGGAAGAAGATAGGGGTTGGAGAGTTCAATACCTGGTCTCCTCAACTGGAAGTCAACACCTTTTACCTCTTGAACTATGGGGGACAGTTGTGATCACATTTTGTTTATAAGATTTTCTAATGATTTTGATAAAAACTAATGATGATGTTGAGAAATAAAAACAAAAAATATTTATTTGAAATATCTGTCAAAAAAAAAATAGTTTTGCAACTACAGTGAGCAACCCACTACCAAAAAAAAAAAATTTTTTTATGAACAAAAGCAATAAATATGACTAGTTTTCTTGTTGCAGTACAAGCTGAATTTGATGAAGCTTAAAAGAATAATGGATGATTTGCCTCACTTCCCATCACTAGCCGAAATCAAATTCTTAGAAGCCCTTCTCCTTCAAGCTTTCAATAGTGTCCTTCAGACTAACCTCTAAAGGAATGAAACTCATTCCAAGGCTGCATCTGACATCAACAAACAACATTGTACTCAAAGTTGTGACTTACTAATAGAAACCGATGCTTACAATTGATTGATCTCTCGAGTCTTCAAATGAAGGGCTATTTACCATTTTATGGTAAAAAAAAAATAAAGTATTTCCTAATTTAAGGTGATTTTGAAAGTAGTTCTCATTTTCGTGGTGAAATGTGAAAGATTTTTCTAATTTATGGTGTTTTTGGCTGAGGTGGCACTGCAAAAGAGAGAGAACACCCATACCGCTATTGGCACTAGCGGAATTTCCATTCCGCTACTGGCAGTAGCGGGATGAGACCCGCACGCATACCATTTTTTCTCTCTCATGAGGTGACACTGATTTGACTATTGTATATATAATTGTTTAATGATTATGTTAACTCTTTTATATTATAATTAGTAACTAATTATTGAGTTATGATTATGTTGATTTTAATAATATTTAGTCACTCATCATTGTGTAATGATTGTTAATAATAATAATAATAATATTAATATTAATATTAATAACAACAATAGTAGTAAATAGTTGTGGTTATTTTATTGAAATGTTTTATATAATTGAGGTAATTTAAAATAATAATAATAACAATAATAACTTATATTGGATAATGAAAAAACATATAACCAATCCAAATAACTTTAAACATATAAAATGCTCGACATTAGCTCAAAACAACCATAAAAGGGAATTTTTTTCAAAAGCACCACAAAATCGGAAAATGTTTTACATTTTGCCATAAAAATGACAAATAATCCTAAAAAGTATATTAATAATGATTCTTCTTTATATTTTAATTAACTATTTTTAATACATTAATTACTAATAATAATTTTTTTATTTTTTATTTAATTATTTTCACATATTATCTACTCTTGTTATTATTCATACAAATTCATAATAACTTTTATATAATTCCAGTATTTAAATCTATGTAATTATTATTATTATTATTTTAAATTACCTCATTATATAAAACATTTCAATAAAATAACCACAACTATTTACTACTATTGTTGTTATTAATATTAATATTAATATTAATATTATTATTATTATTATTATTATTATTAATCATTACACAATGATGAGTGACTAAATATTATTAAAATCAACATAATCATAACTCAATAATTAGTTACTAATTATAATATTAAAAAGTTAACAAAATCATTAAACAATTATATATACAATAGTCAAATCAGTATCACCTCAGGAGAGAGAAAAAGTGGTCTGTGTGCTGGGTCCCATTCCGCTACTGCCAGTAGCAGTTTTTTTTTTTTCTTAAAAGGTTGGAGGCAAGAAATCAAGCAACTGTCAGTAGCGGTTTGATCCGAATTAATTTTGTCTTTTTGTAATACAACTATTGTCAATAACCTTTTTTTTTAAATAAAACAATAAATGTACCACAAAACAGGAATAACTTTCAAAACTACCATAAATTAGTAAATAATTTTTTTTTTTACCATAAAATGGTAAATAGCCTCAAATGAATGGATTCATAACTTCTAATTAGAGGTGTGCAAAAACCGAACCGGACCGAAAATCGAACCGAACCGGTTCGGTTCATTTTTTGGTTTGCTTGGTTAACATTTTTGATTTTTTTTGAACCGAACCAAACCTACCGAATTTTTGGTTCGGTTCGGTTTTTATACTTAGAAAATCGGTTAACCGAAATAACCGAATTTCATTAATTTTTTTATTTTTTTAATTTTTAAATATTATAATAATGTAATAAAAAATAAAAATAATTAATATTTTTTAAAATTTTGGTTATTTCGGTTCGGTTAGGTTTTTATTTTGAAAATTTCAGTTATTTCGGTTCGGTTCGGTTTTGATTTTTTCGGTTAAGTTAATTCGGTTTCGGTCAAAAAACCCCCCCCAAAACCGACCGAACCGACCGAATTAACACCCCTGCTTCTAATTACCAATGACTTAACTGACAAAATTACTTTTCTACATAATTGGTCCAAAATTGTACCATAGAAAGAAGCTGAGATTACATTGCTAAGAAAAAGTAGATACACACGTGAAAACCTATACTATGATTAGAGACGGATAGTCTCTTCAAGCATATTGCAACCATAGAGATGTTTCGGTGGTATAGACAGGAATGATAATATCTCTGGAAAGCATCCAAGCTTAAATGGCTTATCAAATATTGCTAAAAGCATAACGTCTCCAAGTACAATCCATGTTAACCATATTACCCTTAGATTGAACTTCTGAGGACAAAAAGAAGCAGAAAAAAAAAAAAACATTACAATTTCATCATCTTCTAAGCTATTAATTACAGTCCACAACAAAAGTAGGTGACAACATAATGAGTATCGTATTAGCAATAAATAATAAGAGACAACCTCCTTTTTTTTTTTTTTTGTCAAAGAAAGAAAATAGCCATTAACTTGAATGATTGAGTACATAGCTTCAGTTTGGACTATATCCAAAAACTGTTTCGGAACATTGCTCCATAAGTCTCCTAACAAAAATAAGAAATCATTTATTGATAACCAGTCTGCAGCCTGGTTCGCTATTCTGTTTACATGAGCAATGGAAATAGATTCTAGTCCTAATTCTCGCATCATCTGTTGTGAGTCTTCAGCAATTGTTCTTATGTCCCATTGAACCTTTGCTGGGGTTGTTTGTAAAGCTTGAACAGCCAATTTAGAGTCTGATTCTATGGTTGTTTTTTTGAGTTTTTTGTCAGTAGCGTAACTGATGGCTTCTCTATTTAAGGCGAGGGCTTTGGCCACTAAGGGTTGGAGCATTTAACCTTCTTAGCCGCAGCTTGAACTATTTTGCCTCTGTGATCTCTGCATAGAAATGCGACCTGAGCTTCCTTCTTGGTAATATCATAAGCAGCGTCACAGTTCAGTTTTAGCTCCCTTGTGCAAGGAGGAATCCAGCAGGGTCTGCTATTGTTTGGAGCAGTAATAGTGCGATGCTGAATGGTGCTGTTCTGCGTCCATTCCACCCACTGGTTATGGGCTTTGTTGATTACAGCAATGGAATCATCAGTCTATCCTTCGAATACCTTCATGTTCCTCTGCTTCCAGATTTGCCAGCAGATGGTTTCAGTGAGCTCTAGCTTGCCATCATCAGGAGAATGAAGGATCATTCCTTGAGCTCTATCCCACCATTTACTAAAGGATTGAAATCCTCGATCTGAAGGCCTATAGTTAAGAGTAGAGCCGAACCAGATTCGATTGGCGTTTGGGCATAGAAAGAGTAACTTTTCGACTGTTTCTTCATCTTCGTCATACATAGGGCATATAGCTTCCTTTGCGCATCCTCTCTTGAGCAGGTTGTAACAAGTTGCAATGGAGTTGTTCACACATCTCCAAATAAAAAACTTAATTTTTTCAGGGGTTTTCATTTGCCAGATAGATTCCAAACCTCCTTAGTTGGAGCCGTGAAGGAGATTGGGGTGGTGGAGCTCTGCTCTCTATCAAATTTGCTTTTTAAGAAATTATAACCTGACTTAACAGTATAATTCCCCTTCTTATCATAATGCCATATCAGTTTGTCATACCCTTTATTACCAGATATTGGAATCTGTTCTATTGCATCTTTTTCTGCTTGATCGAAAAGCTGATCAAGAGCATTTAGATTCCATCTCCGATGATTTGGCTCTATTAAGTCCCGAACCCAGATGGAAGCGAGTTCCCCTTGAAGCTGCTGACTTGACCGAAAAATTCTCCAACCCTAGTATCCATTTATCGCTCCATATTCTGATGTTGTTACCATTTGAGACGTTCCATCGACAACCTTCCTTTAGAACTTCTCGCCCAAGCATTAAACTATTCCAAATCCAGGAAGGTCTATTGCGTGGAATAGGGACAGTAGATTTTTTCAAAAGCCTCGAGGTGTGGGTTGGTAATAATTCTCTAGCACTATTTTGCTAGTAGTGCCTTGTTGAATGAGGCCATCTCTCTGAATCCTAAACCACCCTCCAACTAGTTTCTTGTGAGTTTACCCCATGCCACCCACTGAATCGGTCTTTTGTCTTCTGTTTGGGACCACCATAACCTGTTGATCAATTATTCTATTCTTTTTGTAATTGTTTCAGAAATTTTGAAAAGCATCATCAAGTAAGCTAGGGTGGTTTGCAGGACTGCTTTCACTAACACATCCCTTCCCGCTTGAGAAAGGTATTTGGCTTTCCATCCCTGAATTCTTTGGATGATTCTCTCAATTAAATAATTGCACATTTCTTTTTTTAACTTTCCCCAATCAGCTGGAACCCCCAAATATTTTGCTATAGCTGTTGATGCTTCTACCTGCATTAACTGAGTGATCTCACTTCTTAAATAGAAGGGAGTGGTGGGACTGAAGAACATACCAGATTTTCGAAGATTTATCTTTTGGCCGGAGGCGTTGCAATAGGACTGGAGTACTTACTTCAATTTTATAGCTTCGGGGATGCTGGCTTTCCTGAAGAGTATGGTGTCATTTGCAAATTGAACGTGCGTTATTGCTTCACATCTGATACTAATTTTATATCCACATATTGCTTTGTCACTTGCTTGCTTGTTTAGCAGTCTGGATAATACATCTGCTACCAAAATGAAGATATATGGGGAGAGGGGTCGCTCTGTCTGAGGCCCCTGCTAAGTTTGAAAAATTCATGTTGAACACCGTTGATCACCACTGCCTACTTCACCTTTGATATGCAAGCTATTATCAGATTGACTCAATGCCGATTAAATCCCAGTCTCAACAGAACTTTCTCAACAAAACTCCAGCTGACCTTGTCGTACGCCTTCTTCATGTCAAGCTTAAGAGTCATGTGATTATCCTTCCTTTTGCTTTTGGATTTCATACCATGTAAAGCTTCATGGGTTATGATTATACTATCTTGAATGCTTCTGTTGGGAACAAAAGCTGTCTATTGGGGAGTGATCAGTTGGTTAAGCCACTTTCTGAGTCTGTTGGCCATCGTTTTTGCTATGATTTTGAAAGTAAAATTACAGCAACTAATTGGCCGAAATTCTGATACTCTTTCCGGTGCTTGGACCTTCGGCACTAGAGCTATAAGAGTCTTGTTCAAGTCCAGATCCAAAAAGCCTATCGCAAAGAACTTCTTAACTATCTTTGTGATGTTTGGCTTGATAGTTTCCTAGTGGTGTTGGAAGAAAGCCCCTGGGAATCCATTGGGTCCCAAGGCCTTTAGATGACCCATCTGATGAAATGCCCTGTGGATTTCTTGTTCTGTAACTGGAGTTAGGAGCGATTGATTAATCTCATCATTTACCACATAAGGAATAACATCAAAAATTTCCTGATCCACTGAAATTGGTTCTTCATGGAAAAGTCTTCGGTAGAAGTTAGTAATTACGTGGTTGATGCTATCCTCCTTCGTTGCCATTTTCTGTTGTCATCTCGGAATAATGCGGCTTCTAGTTCTTCACTGGACAGTTGACAGATGGAAAAACTTGGTATTCTTGTCTCCTCCTTTGAGCCAGTCGATCTGAGATCTTTGAGCCCAGTACATCTCTTCTTTGCCCCAAAGCTCATTGAGGTCATACTTGAGTTGTTCAATTTCCCCTTTAATTTCTGTAATCAGTTCACCTTCTTGTAAACTGTTGATCCTGTTCTTCACTTCCTCTATTCTCTGTTTTGTGTTCCCTTGACTGTTACGGCTCCATTGTTTTAATGAGACTGCGCAATCCCGAAGCTTGAGTACTACATCCTTTTTATGCCTCGCAAACTTATCTCGTTCTCATACCAATCTGACTACTTCTTTACACTGATAACCTTCTATATCTTAGAAACAGCTGGGTCTGAATACTAAGTCTCATCAAAGTAAGGCATCGGCAGGAATAGTTTTTCTATTGCATGGAACAGTGGCAAACAAAGATGTTATTGGAATCACTCTCCTTCTAAGAACATTAAGTGCTCCCTTCACTGCAGGATCAATTAATTCCTTCTGATACATAAAAATAGTATTGTATAATTATATGACATTGACCCTATCATGCAGTCACAATGTAAGTACAAACATTTTTCTTAAATAATGCTTAAAATAAAGAATCACGAGAACTTCGAGAAGAAAAGCCAACTGAAAAGAAAACAGTAAGGAATTGCAACACTATTGGATATTAAGATTGGTTGGATCAACGCAGTGAATGGTGGGAGATGGACCTGTGGGTCAGTGGCTGAAGAAGATGCAGGGGAAGCTGTATGGAAAACACCTTCATGCCCATCAATTGCAGCATCAAAAGACCCTTCTTCCAGTAAATCAGTTTTGAACAAATGAAGTCTTTCCTCGGCTACATTAAGTCCAAATAAGTGTGCCA
>CATIWK010210487.1:0-12036 GCA_949634005.1 Mallotus japonicus
ATAAGGAAAAAATAAAATTTTAAAAAAAGATATAAATGAATAAAGAAGGAAAAAATAAAAAAAATAAAAATAAAAATAAAAGGAAAAATAAGGTAAAAGGGAGAAGAGTGCATATCCGTAAATAAAAGTAACAAAAGTGTAAATAAAATGTCTAAAATCAGTAAATAAAAAAAAGTTTGAATATTTTAGTAAATATTTTTTAAAAAGTGTTTATTTGTGTAAATATCTCTTTAATTTATATTAATCAATTTTTATGAATTTTATAATATAATAATATAGTGAATTACATAGGTATAAGAACTATGATTGAGATTTCCCTCTAAGTTAAAAAAATATAATTTAAAAATTAAGAAATATATAATAAAAGTTTATGTATGAAAAATGTATAAATATAAAATATATAGAGTTTTGTTTGGTTAGCCACCACTATTTTTTACAAAATGAAAATTATAAATTATTTTGGTAAATGGCAAGATTTAAATTTATAATTATCTACTTTGTTAGTACGGTAAAAAATTTAGAACTCAATAGTTTTATTTGTTTTATTTTTGGTGTAATATTAACATCTAATTATTTTTTAAATAATTTTTATACCTTCATTTCTACATTTTGAATTTTTTAAAGTCATGTACGAGGTAGAGGTTTCCGTTTGAAAAAAAAAATAGAATAAGAAAAAACTATCTTGTTTTGACTTCCGTTGCATTATACTTAATAGTTTGATTTGTAATTTAGATATGCATATCATATTGCATCATAAATTTGATGTACGGACTTCTCTCTGTAGATATTTCATGTTTCGAAAATATTTTCATATCGAAAACTTTTGGAAACTCTTCGAAAATGTTTTGAGGCCGTTTCTAAAAATATAAAAAATTAAAAAATATGTTTTCTACTTAAAAATGTATTTTCAACTTAAAAAATATATTTATTTAGTATTTTTCTAAATAAAAAAGGAGACAAATTAAAAGATCTTCTAAAAAAAGATAAATTAAAAGGTTAATTTAATTTTTTTTGACTAAACAAAATAATTTCTATAATTATACTATTAATTGATAGAATAAATAAAAATTTTCAATATTTATATATAAAATTTATATCTATACATTTTCATATATTTTTAATATTTACACATTTTTCATATTTTTATTTTTTATATTTTTAAAAAATATTATTTCGCGGTATTTATTTCTATATATTTGTTTTCTCATTTCTGTTTCCGTGTCAGAGAGGTTAAAAGATAATATAGTAGAAGAAGAAATGGTAAAAAAAAAAATTCCAAAGAGAAGGCTGGCGCTAATTAGGGGTGTGCATTCGGTCGGTTCGGTCTGTTTTGAGGCATTTTCTGACCGAACCGAATTAACTGAACTTACCAAAATTAAAATAGAACCAAACCGAACCAATAGTAAAACCGAATTGAATCGAATCAAACCGGACCAAAACTGAACCGAATCTAACCTAACCAATCAAAAATTTTCAAAAATATCAATTTTTAAATTTTTTTATTACATTATTATAATATTTAAAAATTAAAAAAAATAAAAAAATCATTAAAATTCGGTCAATTCTATTAACCGAATAGAACCAAAAATTCAATTCAGTTCAGTTCAGTTCAAAAAATCAAAAAATCTACTCTTGTAAATCGAACCGAACCGATCGGTTTTCAGTTCGGTCAATTCGAAAGGTTTGCACACCCCTAGCGCTAATTGTGGGATTAAGAAGACAAGTTCAACTTGTTCAGAAGAGAACTAGAAAATAAGCAACAACAATTGAGGCGCACCAAATGGCAGAGAAAAACACGTAGAGATAGATGACCGTTGGGTGAGACCTACAAATTGGATTTTGACTAATAAATATGAAGTGACAGAAATTTCTATGTATTCATCAAGTCATAAAGTCCAAAAAATCACCTTATACATTGAGGTCCTAATTTACTCCTATTTGTGAAAAAAAAAAAAAAAGCAAATTTGACCCATTTCTTTCGCATAACCCATTTTTTGCCCCTGTACTTTTATTTTTATACATTAAGTTCCTACACTTTTATTGTACCATACATTGGGTGCCAACACTTTTATTTTGTTATATATTGGGTCCTTAATTTAAAATTAATACAATTTTGTTTTGCTATAAATTGGGTTCTTAATTTAAAATTAAGGACTCAATGTATGGCAAAATAAAAGTGTAGGGACTCAATGTATGAAATAAAAGTGTAGGGGAAAATCCGAAAAAAATAAAAGTGTGGGGAGCAAAAAATTGATTAAACCCATTTCTTTTAACTCAATACGGTTTCAATATCATGAAGATAAAAAAAAAACAGTTAGTAATTAATTTTTAAATATATTTTTGTGAGTTGCCACTATAAATGAGTCTCATCATATACTTGGTAAAAAGAAGAAAAATTGAACTTAAAATCTCTCATTTCAAGAATAAAAAGATTTTACCACTTGAGCTATGGGACAAACTTATTTGGTCCATTCTTAGAACTTTCTTATTGTTGTTTACGTGTGAAATGAAAATCCAATTTTGGTTATAATCCAATTACAATAGAGCAAGGAAACTTCACCATTTTTTTCCCTTCTTTCCCATTTTAATAGTGGTACGAGCACCCACTTTTTCATGAAATAAAAGTCATAGTTTTTGCCAAACATTATGTAAATAGCTTAGCTAGTACCTAATCTTTTTAACATGTGAAAGCATATTCATCAATTACTTTAATTTTGATTTTATTGAAATAATTTCATAATTTGCTATGATTTTAATACAATATTTAGGTACCACCTGAAGAAAAGAAGAATTTAAATGCAGATAATTCTTTTAAATTGCAATATTTTATGCAAGTCAGAACTCTAAATTTTAATATATTAAA
The DNA here is from genome assembly GCA_949634005.1 of Mallotus japonicus. NCBI lineage: Eukaryota > Viridiplantae > Streptophyta > Magnoliopsida > Malpighiales > Euphorbiaceae > Mallotus > Mallotus japonicus. The sequence continues at coordinate 2,864 of CATIWK010210487.1, forward strand.
AAGGCCAAAGCTCAAATTGAACCCTCATATTTTATCATAGAACATATTGAATCTTAATATTTTTTTTGAGGTCGATTACTTGAGGCATATTTTGCCCTATGAATGTTAAATGGAATTTTTTTTTTTTTTGAAGTTTTCTACATAGTGAATTTCTTAGTAGTAGTGCCTAGGCAAGCACGACTTATAAAAGCAAAAATTAATTAATAAAAAAAGAATAATGGAGTCAATTTTTTAGTATAAATGTGTGCATCTATACACATTAAACTAAAACTATTAGATTAATATTTATTTAATTATAGTCATTGATACATATTATGAATATTGATACATAAGAATAATCAATGGTTGTAATTAAATAAAAATTAATCTAACAGTTATAATTTCATTTATATAAATACAAACATTTGTACTGTAACAAGAGTTTAATGTGTGTGCATGCGTGTTAGATGTCGTTACAAGCGACATGAATATCGATGTATTTATTATTTTACCTCTTTATTTTATAGATCATAAAAAAAGTAAAAATAATAATGAAAATTCACCAATTTTTTTTTATCTTTTATTATATAATAAAAATTAGGCATAATACATTTATGGCCCCTTGTACTTGGCATAATTTATCAGTTTGGTACCTTAACTTACAGTTTTGCCATTTTAACACTTAAACTTGCCTAAAATGCTCTAATATGTACTAATCTGATGACATAATGCATTTACCACCCATTGTACTTGTCACTTTTTGTTAGTTTAACACATCCACTTACAGTTTTTGGTTAGTTACACCTTAAGATGTAGCACATACTGATTTGCTATTCCATGCCACATGTGCAGACATGGGTTTTAAAATTATATTTTAGTCAAATTCAAGTGTTAAAATGATAAAATAATAAGTTGAGATGTCAAACTGATAAAAAATGACAAATACAGAAATCCATAAATATATTATACCTAAAAATTATATTACTTATAGCGACATGTATTGTTATATAAAAAATAAGTTAAATGGTAGTTTACTCGAGGCCTACTTAGCTCCAAGTGTCAACTAATGGAGAAAAGAAAAAGAAAAAGCAAAAGAGAGTTTTTGAAGTTGTCCAAGCAAACATGACTTATAGAAGCCAAAAATAATAATTAGGCATAATACATAAGTAGCCCACTGAACTTGCACGTTTTCATCATTTTGGCCACTAGACTTATATTTTTTTCATTTAAACCACTCAACTTGTTGATTCCGCTACATTTAAACCATTCTATGCTGATGTGGCATAGAATGTGAAATCAGACGCGATGGAGTGCGTTAGAACAGGGAGAAGCTATTATTCCTCTTTAATAGAGTAGTTCAACCTCTTCTTCTTATTCCTCATTTGATATTCTCATAATTTCCATTGTAAAATCCTTCCCCTATATTTTCTTCCTTTCTTTCGATCAGCACCATCATCTTCATCAATTTCCTTTTTTATATTCTCATGAAACTCAGAGCATTATGACCATTCCTAGCAGCTTGCCATTTCTCATTAGCATCAACAGCTTCGGCAAACAAAGCAGTAACCGTCTTTGATTTTTGGGACAATAGAAACATTTTGCGAATATCTTTCAAGTTCCACAACACTGTCCATGAAGATTTCTGCAATCACATTTACTAGCTATATTAGTTCACGAATACAAGCCTCAACATATTTAGCCGCTGAAAGAGTTACACTCCGTTTTATATCAGCTTCCTTGTGCTCTAATTCTGCTAGCTGTTGTTGGATCCTCGGTACCTGCTTCTCAAAAGAATGCACAATTGGGCAAGCTTACCTAGGTAGATATGATCTTTCTCAAAAGAATGCACAATTGCCTCCCAAGCACCCTATAATATAAGAAAATAAACTAACCCAAAAGCCAGAATCATGTGCAGACCTTCTTTTAACATTGCCACTTGAAAGTTATTTCTTTGATCATCTACATGATCAACATTACTACTAATACTATTTTCTTTAAAACCCATTACTTCTCCCTTTTTCAAATCTTTGTCTTCTTCTTTTCTTGCTTTTCTTTGATGATTTTCTTCCTCTTCATCTTCATCTTCTTCTTGTTCTTCAAGCGGACAACATTTCCATCAATCTCATGTAATGCCACATTACCCCCATCAGCTATAAGATAGGGGCGAATTTCATTTAATACACTCTCAACATTCACTGCAGTTAATGGTGATTCCAATGCCGAATTTGGGGTAGCAACAGCCTTCACAACTGCAAAAGGAAAATAAAACTCAATAAAAAAAATAATCACTTTGGAATAAGCAAATTGGATATAAAATGAACCCAACAAACTATATATTGCATAAAACCAAGAAAAACTCAACTTGAATAATATCCAGAAACAAAATTCCAGTAACATACCAGTAAGGACCCATATACACTAATCTAAATATGTCCTTTACAGTCTTTAAAAAAAATACATGATTCTATTACCAAAATGAACCCAGAAAACTATATACAGCATAAAACAAAAAATACATGATTGCATCTCTGTGCCTCTTTATTCGAATGCTATAAACAAAAAATTTAAGTAAAAGAACAGATTGATTGATTGATTGATTGACCGATCGATCGAATTAGATGTAAAAAGCTTCTCTAAGCTCAGATTGGGTGGGATGCAACACTGATTGGGTGGGAGGAAGCAGCTTTGAAGGAAAGTGGATGAAGAAGAAAAATAAGAAGCATCAACAATAGCGTTGCTGCTGGAGATGGGTGGGGAGGATGTTGATGTATATGGGTGGAGATAGCCTTGATGAAGGTGGGTGGAGAACAGTGTGATGGTATATGGAGGAGGTGGACGGTGATCTGGAAATAAAGAAAATAACGTGGAAAAAAAAAAGAAAAGAAAGAAAAAGTGTGGGATAAGAGAGAAGGGATTGAAAATAATTAGGGTTCTAAATTGGGGGTAAGAGAGAAGCATGTTATTGTCAATTATTGCATAGTTTTTTTTATTTAATTTCCATAGTATTTATTAATATTTTATTTAGTTTATTATTTATAGTTAGTGTTTTATTATGATTTTAGTTTATTAGCTTGATTTTATTTCTTTTTAGTTTCCTATTTAATTTATGCATTTTTGGTATGTTTTTATAGGAATTTTGCTTTCCTCAAGACTCAGGGATTCAAGCCAATAATTAAGGAGTTGTTTTATGGAGTTATTTTCCTAATTGGAGGAGGTTTTAAAAGTGAAAAATTACTGGTTTAGTCCTTAGACGAATTTAGGGTATTTTTCTCTATAAATAGAGAATTATAGCTCTAGGTTAAGGGGAGCCATAAGAGGGGATTAAACACCAAAAACTACAAACAAGAGCTCAAGAAGGTGAACAAAGATTGAAGATTGAAGCGCGCTTAAACGAGTTTTATCTATTATTCTTCTTCATTCTCTTGTTATTTATTTTATGTTTGTAATTCTTTTTAAAGCTATGTTTGGCTAAACTATATTTTAGAGTTTGGTTTTGAAGTAGCTAGTTACACTTGTTGGGATTTCTATTTCTTTATTAATGATTTGATTTTAATTCAATTTTATGAGTTGTGCTTAATATCTTGTATTCAATTAAGGACCCAATTGTTTGCATGTTTATGGGTAAATTACTATCAACGAAAGTTGAGTAATTTACTAGCTTCTAACTCATAGGACTTAGGAACATCGATCACGAAAGTAGATGAATCCTTCGGGGATCAATAAATTGTTAAGGAACTTAATGAGCCCTAATTAATTGACTTGACCATGAAAATAGGCGATACTTAATTTTGGCATTCTTAGATGATCTCGAAAGAGACTCTAGGTAATTTGAGTTGTTTACCCTTGATTGTGATAAATGAAATAGTTGAATTTAATTCCGTAATTTAAGTCCTAACTAGTGAAACAAATCCAATCTCTAATTTATCCTCATTGTTTTAATTAGATTAATTAGAGTAGATAGTTTATTTTAATTTATTTAATTTAATTCTTGAAATTTAATTTGATTTGTGCTAGCTAAGAAAAATCGATTGACAGTTAGTACTTAGTACACTTTTTTCGTGGGAACGATACTCTACTTATCACTTTATTACTTGTCACGATCCGTACACTTGCGGAGTTGTGCTAACAAAGCACTATCTCCACTTTTTTTTTTTTCATACGTGTACGATTATGTGGCACACTGTCAGGTCGCTGAAACAACACGCACTTCATCTGTTTGCTTATTGTGCGTGCAGTGGTTTAAAAATAGCGAAATCAGCAAGTTGACTGGTTTTAATGGAAAAAATGGAAGTTCAGTGGCCAAAATGACGAAAATGTGCAAGTTCAGTGGACCACTTATGTATTATGCCTAATAATTAATAAGAAGAAGAAATTAAAGGAGGAATAGTCATAATCTTAAAGATGAAATATACAAATTTGTTAAAAAAAAAAAAAAAGATGAAATATACAAAAGGAACGTGCAAGCATCTTCAATCACATCACTTTCATATGTACATTACATTACACGTGTTCCTGTCCTTTACCAAAACTTTTCTTTAGTTTTTTTTTTTTTTTTGATATAAAACTTTTCTTTAGTTTGAAATTTCTTAAAAAATCTTTCAGAAAATTACAGTATTCACAAAATTTCCTTTCTTAATGAAATCTTGCGCTCACTTTCCTTGACTTTGCAATGTTTGACTTTCAAACCCTTTTCTTCCTTCTTCTTTTTCTTTGTAAGAAAAATTATATTTTTGAGAAAAATTAATTGAAAGTGGCTTCCTCAAATTCAAATTTTCACAAGTGATAATTTATATCTCATTTAAAATTAATTTAACAATTCATATTTAATTTTAACAATAAACGATAGAAAAATATATAAAAATTATTATGTTAATAAAAATATTTATTTATTTTAATTGAAAAATATATTACTTTTAATTAAATAAATATATTGTACTTTTATAGTTTAAAAAATTATTTATTTTTCCTAATTGTATATGATATAATTATTATAGTTGTAAGCTTGCAAAAATGTTTTTGAATTTTGATATGCACTTAATATTATAAAAATTATTGATAAAATATGAATATATTGTGCTAGTATTAATTTTATGATAAAAAAGTTGCAACATATGAAAATATATTTTTTAATATATTTCTGTTATTAAAATTAAATATGAGATGTTAAATTAATTTTTAATGAGGTGTCAATTATCTAGTATGAATTTGAGGAAAACTGGATTTGGGGTAGCTACTTCCAAATTTATCACTATTTTTAAAAACAAAACAAATCAAAGACGGATCTAGAAAAGCTTATCATTAGAGACTTTATATAAGTTTGAATATATATGTGGATGTGTACACGATTTTAAATAAAATTATTTAGAATATATATTTTCATATTCTTTAAAAATAATGATAAATTATTGTAAACTTTTGTCAATAAAATTAAATTTATAAAAATTTATTTTTAACATATTTATGCAATTTATTAAATTATTTTAAGAAAAAACAAAGATATAAGAAAAATAAATTTATAATATGTATAAATAATAATATAAAAAAGACTATACAGAAAGATACATAAATTTTTATCAATAAATATTTATAGAGACTAAACATAAATTAAAAAAAAAATCCCACAAGATGGAGAAGAAAACCATATAGAAAGATGCATAAATTTATATTCAGAAATATTTTAAAAAAACTAATATAAATAATAAAAATAAATTAAAAATATGTTTTATTACCTAAAAAAGCAAACTAAATTTTAAAAATAAAAAAGAATACGATGACATCTAAAAAAAAATATGACCTATTTAATTATCTTAAACTTGAAAATAAAAAAAATATATTTTTTTCTTTAATTTCTAAAAAAAAATTAACTACCCACTAACTTTCTGTTTATCCATCTTTATGTTTTAACTTGGAAAAATAAAAAATCTAACCTTATTTTTATTTTTGCTAATTGAAAGTAATCTTATGATGTTTAAGCTAATATGCAATGAATTAAGTAGAGTGTGATGTCAAAAACATGTTGACACAGGGGCGGAGCCAATAAGAGGGCAAGGGGGAGTCCGAGCCCCCAAACTTTTTAAAATTTACTTAATTTATAATACTAAATATTAATCTGACCCCCCCAAAAAAATTTGTATAATTATTTTAGTATTGAATATTAATATTGGCCCCCTTTTTACTAAATTTCCAGCTCCGCCCTGTGTTGACATAATGTATTATGAGCGTGCCTGTTCTCTTTTGTGTGCAGGCATCAAAAATTATATTTTATTAAAAAATAATTTAAATTTATTGATTTTTACCTCGATCTATTTAGTGAATAAATGAATTTTATGCTAAAAAAATAAATAAATTTCAAATTTAAATTATTTTTTTTTTGAAAATATTTAAATTATTATTTTAAAACTTAAAGTTATATCATTAGAGAAAAATTTTGATTTAGTCCATCCAAAAATCAAATCCTTCAATTATTTTTTTTTCTCAAATACATTGTACGTTAGCTGTTATTTGCCATACCCATCAATTAGCGGAAATTGAAATTTTATTTCAATTACTGTTCAATGATTATATTTGCTCTCTCCTATTTAAGGTGTGTCAAGAAATTTAATTTGTATACTAAAATTTGCATGATCAAACAATCAATTAATTTGTGGTTTTTTTTATTTTTTTATATGCCGATTTTAACTTTTTAAATTTATTATGATTTTATATTTTAGAGGCTTTTCATTAAGTTTATTTATATATTGCCTCTTATTAATTAATGATATTTATAAGTTAGTTTAAAAAATATTTCTTTGATCAAGTCTGTTCGATTAAAATATTGTTGATAGTTAATTAATGATAGATTTGACTTTATAATCGTACTAAAAAAGAGTTTAGTGGGTAGGGTGAGCAAACCTTTCGAATTGACCGAATCGAAAATCGAACTGATACTATTTGGTTCGGTTTGGTTCTTCCAGTTGATATTTTCAAATTTTTTAAACTTAGTTTGGTCCGGACCGGTTCGGTTCTTGTACTCAGAAAATTGGTTAACCCAATTAACTGAAATTTTATATATTTTTTATTTTTTACTTTTAAATAATATAATAATATAATAAAAAACTAAAAAATAATTTATATTTATAAAAATTTGGTTTATTTGGTCAGTTCGATTTTTATTTTAAAAAATTCAATTCGATTTTAGGGTTGATTCGGTTTGATTCGATTCTGATTTAGTTCGGTTCGATTAAAAAATGATCTCAAAATCTACCGAACTGACCAATGCTCACCTCTAAGAGTGGGTGACCAAAAACCTTTTTAAGACATTATTTTTTTCCTTTATTTAATTCTTTGAAATGAGCAAATATAATTTTTATATTATGGAAACCAATTTATTATTGTTTTAAAAAATTTATTTTTACATTTAAAAAAAAATGTACTTAATTTGAAATCCTATAGCCTTCCTAGCTAGACTTAGTATGACAACTTTGACAACGACGAGAAATAGTCGTATTTTTTTTCCTAAAAAAAAGAAATAGTAGTATTTTAAAATTAAAACTCAACCAATTGATCTGAAATAATTTATTCCGGTTAGAGTTAAAATTAATTTAATAAAAATTTGTTATTAATATTCACTTTGTTTTCATTAATACATTTAATTATGTTTAAGTAAGCTAAGTACTAATATGTATAACTTGAAGGTAAGATATTTTAGTAATTATTAAATTCTTTTTATGCATCACTGAAATTAGTTGAAAGATCCTAATCATATCACATTAATTAAGTCGTTATCTAAATTTATGGCTCATTTAATTTTTAATTGAATTTTAAGTCTAACTCTTTTTATAATACAAATTATATAAATTTGTACTAATAATTTTCACAACAGAGTGGATTAATCTTTCAGAATTTTATATTGGTTGTGGAGTATGTGTTTAAATTATATGATTAATATACTTTTATAAAATTGTCATGATTCTGTGAGGAAGTATGTTCTGTTATTGATTAAATGTATATGTTTAATAAAATTCAATTTATAAAGAAGTGCATTGTGTTCGTTTCAATGTATGTGCTTTATATATTTTAAAAAATTATTTATATGATTATATGTGGAGAACAAATTAAATCTTTTATCCATAATATTATGATCATCAATTACTAATATAAAAATAGTGAAATTTAAAAAATTATATATCTAAAGAAAAAAAAATTAATCCCAAATGTATAGTTGACAAAGCTTGATTAGTTAGGTGTGCCGTAAATAATTTTTTTTTAAATTTTGAATTGGTCATAAATAATTAAGTACAAGTTACTTCTAGTATCAAAAGTTGTAATAACTTAATGAAAAGTTTGAATGATTAAATACTAGTATTTCCTTTTGTTCTATTTCAATTGTCTTTTAAGAAAATAAAATTTATTTCACTTTAAATGATTTTTTTATATTATCAATAAAAAATAAATTTTTCTTTTCAATTTTATCCATATTTTAGTTTTAGAATAAGTTTTCTATTAGAATAATTGTCATCCACACTAACTTTTAATCTTTCTAAAAGAAGTTTATAAAATCATTTGCACCTATAATTATGTCTATTAAATAAGATTTTTAATATTTGTGATGCTATCTTAAAAGACAATTGAAATGACCAATAAAAGTTGGTGTGAGTGGTTCGACACTCTCATCCCTTAAGTGAAGGTCGGTGGTTTGAACCTCATGTATGAAAATGCTTTGATTAGGAGCACTTTACCCCTTCATGGACCGATCCGGTGCGAACAGAAATTAGTCTGGATGTGGTATAGACTTAAAGGTACCTCTTATAATTAGGGTCTGTCTAGGACATCTCGTGAACATAAAAAAAAAAAGACAATTATGGAATCTGTCTAGGAAATCTCATGAACATAAAAAAAAAAATGACAATTAAAATGAAACAGAGGAAGTTTGATAATAAGGATAATATTATTTGTTAAGAACCGTGATAGCTACAGTCTCATTGCAGTTTACAGTAAATAATAAGGTTTAACCATATTTTGGGTCCCTGCACTTTTATTTTTAGACACATTGAGTCCCTGCACTTTTATTTGTGCACATTGAGTCCCTGCTCTTTTATTTTTCTACACATTTTAGTCCCTGCACTTTTATATTTTTCGACACATTTAGTCCTCAATTTTTAGACACAAATAAAATTGTAGGGACTTATTGTGCACAAATAAAAGTGTAGGGACTT
>CATIWK010210488.1:0-39544 GCA_949634005.1 Mallotus japonicus
CGTTTTTGTTCTTTTTTTCTATCTTTTCCAGACTGAGCTCTCTCTTTCCTTCTCTCCTCTTCTCCTTATTTAAACCAAATCAAGCTTCCTACCCTTTTTGCCTTCCCAAGGGAAAGACAAGACTCCCCATCTACTCCCTCATCATGAGCCCCTCTTTTCTCTCTGAAAATAGCCCCAAAAATCAACCCTTCACATCCCAAATCAGAGAGCTCAAGGTGTGGGGTCAAAGCTTTAATACTTAGCATTAAATGACATTAAAAAAGGCTGCAAGTGGCCTCTGAAGAGGCGTGCGCCTCTTCAGCTCAGGCCTGCAGGGCCTAGGCTGAAACGGGCCTAGCAAGTTGGGCTCGGGTGTTGGGCCAAGGTTTTGGTGTTTTGGGCTGAAAATTGAGGATTTTGGGTTTGGATTCAAGTTCGAGATTTTAGGCTCTCTCTCTCTCTCGAGTTCATTTTGAAGAAGTTCGGGTTCTCTTGCATTCAAACTCGAACTATTCTTATCATCGGACTTCAGTTGCAGGCCTCAAAACCGAGGGTGTTTACAACTATACTACTTAACTTTTGACACATTATAAATTTTATTTTATTATTATTATTATTATTTTACAATTGGGGACCAAAAGGTGGAAGAAAATTTAGCTTGTATGAATCGTTAATATTTATACATTTTGCCATTTTGACTACTCATGAAATACACTATATTACTTAACTTTTGACACATTATACATTTTATTATTATTATTATTATTATTTTACAATTGGGGACCAGAAGGTGGAAGAAAATTTAGCTTGTATGAATCGTTAATATTTATATATTTTGCCATTTTGACTACTGATGAAATACACTATACTACTTAACTTTTGACACATTGTAAAATTTATTTTATTTTATTTATTTATTATTTTATTTATTTTTTATTTTTTTTACAATTGGGGGCCAAAAGGTGGAAGAATTCGAACCCTCCCTCATATAAAAGAGTCAACACCTTTACAAGTAGGTCAAGGGAAGCTGGCTATAAAATTTCAACTATTAGGATTATAAGCAAGTTGCCAGATATAATTTCACAACAAATGAGATTCAATAGTTCCCATGAATATCCCAAGTGGTAAAAGGTGTGGACATCCAGTTTGAGAAGACTGGGAATCGAACCCCCCACCCCTCCTATCTCCTCACTTTGTGGTGTTGGAAATTAACCACTTGATTTATGAAAAAAAAAAAAAAAAGCAAGTGAGATTCAATACACTTGACTTCTATAAGATTGTGAAAACCTAGATTACTTTACCACAATTTCCCTAATTTGCTGCAATGCGAGATTAAAAGTAAACAAGCTAGACGAATTCTTTAAGCTACAAGATTAAACTTTAAACCGAAAACAATTGAAGTGAAACTCTAGATTTCCACATTTTTTGCTCTTCGTTGTGCTGAACTACTCGATGTTTCGGACTCCTTGTGAGTTGTGGATCAAACCAATTCAGATCAAACTTATTAATGGGCGCATGGACTCTTTTAACAAGCCGCAATTTTTCTTGTGGCCCATTGCAATTGACTATTTTTAATATATTTTTCACAAGCTTGATTTTGGATTTAGACTTAAAAATTGTAATTAAACCAAAATCTATATATATATATATATATATTAAATGCTGAGCTCCAAAATCATTTAGTCCAAATTTTGACACGTACTCCTCCTCATAATTCAGTATTTAGCTCTAAGAAACACGGGTACGAACACGGATACGGCGATACGACGATTTTTAAAATTTAAGGACACAACACTGGCAAGACACGTTTTATATATATATATATATATATATATATATATATATATATTTCATATAAAATGTGTATTATTTTCTATTATATAAAGATGATTTGTTAAAAAAAATGAAGGTAGTGTGATAAAATAGAAAATTCATGAAATTTAAACACTTACTATAGTCATTTAATTAATTATTTATCATTGTCATATATAAGGTAAATATAAAAAGTGGTTAATATACATTGACTTATACAAAAATGGAGCTAAAAATATAAAAAATGGAGCAAAAAATGTCCTCAAAAAGTATCCCACCATATCCTAAAAATGTCTAGTCGTGTCCTTTCAATGTCAAAAAATAATAATAATAATAATAAGACACGTGTCCAGCCGTGTCGGGCGCATGTCCGTGTTCGAAATGTGTCCGACACGGACACTCCACCCTATTTGGAGTGTCCGTGCTTCTTAGATTTTACTCTAAATGTTTGTGTTGAATTCTAAAAATTCATATTTTTTAATTAAAAAAAATAAATATTTTATTTAAAACACTATAATTCTATTCCATCTAAAATATTTCTCTCCTACCCCTCTCATCTATTCACTTAAAACACATCTCATCCATGCAACCATAAATACATCATTCTCTTCTATTTATTTAATATAAATTCTACTATTTGACTCAATATCTTTGAATTGAGTCTTTTTCTATTTTTCTGTTATTCATATTAAAAAATAAGGTATGTTCTTCTCTACTAAAATAATTTTGTTTATTTTTTATTTTATTGTAATTATATATTCTGTTAATTTTGAAATAATTTTATTGTTTTTATTTTGTTGGAATGTGTTGTTACAATACTTGAAAACTGCAGGACGAGGGTATTGGCTCTTCCCGCTGGTTAGTATAAAAAAACTTATCGAATTGTATAGCTATCAATGTTAATTAGTATGCATCCAATAGTTTTGTTAGCCTGTTTGAAAATATTAATGTTATAATTATATTTGATTTTCTTAATATTTTTTCTTTTTTAGTCTCAAATTAAATTTTTTTGTTTTTTTTTCCTCTTTTTTAAACTCTAACTCTCTAATAATGTAGCATCATATGCTCAAACAAACACGTTATCCTCAATATAGTTATAAAAATGATTGCTTTAAGTAGTTATTTTAAATTTGTCTCCAAGTGTATTGATTTTTATATGATATTTTATTATAGTTTATTATTAGCTAATTGTTTGGTTAAATTTGATAATTTAATTTAAGGATAATTTTGTTTTATTTATTTTAGTCTTCATCTTATTATTCATTTCATTATATTTATTTTAATTACAATTGTTATTTGCACATTAAGATATATATATATATATATTATTCACAGTGTGCGCAACGCGCGGATTGACGACTAGTTTAATACAAAAAATTTAATATTTAATTTTTATTTAAATTTTGATTTAATTTTTAGATAATTTAAGTCAAATAGTTTTATTTTTAATTTTTAATTCAGGAGAATGATTTACATTTCAAAATTTATTTAATTAAATAATAATTTTATATATTTTGTTTAATAGTGAAAAGTTAATTTTTGAGATCTTTAAATATAAAGTTAATTTATTTAATTCCCCATTTCAAGACCTGTACTATAGGTTGGTAAGTTCCTGTGGGATCACTCGGAGTCCCAAATTCAAATCCTTCCACCCTTAGTTTGTAAAGACTAGTGGATGCATAAATAAGGTATTTCAAGACTGATTAACTTATGTTAACATCCAATCTCCACTCTTATGTGCTACTTTTAACTTTCAACATGAACACATCTAAACAAAATGCAATTTCAAAAACAGGCCAGAATCAGTAGTGTGACATGCCCTATTTGATAAACCAGCAGCACAATACATGCCAAACTAATAGAGCCAACCATAAAGCGATACCGTTCCTTCTGAAATTCAAATTACAAGTAAAGCTCGACCACGATTGCCAATCGTTGGAGAATGACAAGACTTTACATATTATTAAAACTACAATCACAAAAACCAGGTCGAAAGGAACACCCAAACCCAATGGTTCAGATAATGAAAGGCAATGGCTACCAGTTTAGTTTTCTTTTTTTGCAGCTGCAGTTCTTGTTCTTGGAAATCTACGCTTCTGTGTATTGGCAAACTCTCCAAAATTATGACTAACCTTTGCTTCACTGATCTTACACTGAATAAACGTTCTTCCATTGTAAATTCATACTATGTAACTAACAAATTCTGGCAAAATAACGGAACTATGTGACCAGATTTTTCTGTTAGCAAGAACCATTTTTTTCTCAGTTGAAAAAGAGGTTTCTTTTTTCTTCTTCATTTTCAGCAGGAATGCATCAGCAGGACCCCTTTTAGATAGGAGGAAAGGGAAGAAAAAGGAAGGGAATTTCACTCTGAATGCATAAACGCCTTCAGCAAAGCAGCTTTAAAGAGCGAGAACGAAATACAAAAAATATGATGGCACTTATTCTTTCCCCTTAAATAGACGTATCAGAAGAAAACGGCCAGCTCTGAACAGGGAAATCCATTCGGAGACAAGGAATATCTTCCCTGTAAAGGAAATGTTAAGTTAAAAGTTAGCCACAATGAAATCGGACAAGACATGGAAGTTCACTGCATTAAATAATAAATACGTTGGACCCTCGTTTAAATCTTTCCAAAGTATGCTGTAAGCACTACCAATTAAATTTCCTAGGATATTTAAAGAAAAAGAACAGACATTTGTATGTGTGGGTCATGTAAAAAAATCAAAGGGAAAATGGTTTATTATTATTATTTTTTTTCTTTTTGAACATTGAAAAATAGCGAAGAGGGCAGCTTCTTTCAGCAGCATTGACTTACGGCTATGGGATGAATTTAAAGCTGCTATTGAATCTAAGCAAATTGCAGCACAAGAAACCGAAAGGGCCAAATATGTTATGAAGAAAGCTGAGCATGATAAGAGAAGTGTTATCATCAGAGCACTGGTCTAATTACTTATTTACTTTTGAATGTCATAAATCCAATGAACAAAATTTGGAACCTAAACTTCATTAATTCACCACTAGTATTAACAGGATCAACATATAAAGCATATGCAAAATTTAGCCTTTTTCTCTATCTTTTCAGTTTTTGTTGTTTGGTCTGCATCAAAAACAAAAAAATGGAACAATGAGCTAAACAAAGCTTTTTGAGAATCATAATTAGAGAAAGTTGCTTACAATGTTAATGATCCATTAGCTTGTTAAGATTCCAATTCAATATAAAAAGTAATGCATAATAATCCAAAATTAGCTGCTCAGTTATCCTAATTGCATTTTTCCAAATTAACTATTTTTCACTCTTAAACTATTTCAGAAAAATCACAAATCAGTCAATGCTCCCCCCTTTTTCCGATCAACTTATCTTCATGCAAGTAAACCACCCCTAAAATTCAGTTCTATTATGGTAGCATTACAAGAAAAAAAGGTGCGGACCTGTTACTGCTATCTTTATGAAATGTGCAAATTCATCAACGGTCTAGTCAAAATGGAACTCAACTGGGGCCAAATTGACCCTTAACCTTTGAAGGATTAAAAGGTAATTTGTTCACCAATTTTTTTTTAATATTCTATCTTAGGAAATTTAATAACGACGTCGTTCTTTACTATCTCGAAAGTCTAAGAATTGTCCCCGCACCTTTAGCCCAGTGGGCAGATGTTTGAGGAACACCCGATAGATCTCGGGTTCGAGACCCACCTCCCCCTCCCCATTCCCCTACTTTGGTCAAAAAAAAAAAAAAAAAAAGTCTAAGAATTGACGTCACCGTTTCCGTGTAAATGGAAAAACTCTGAATCGAAAAGCAAGCAGCTTTTTTTTATCATTTCGAGGTGGTGGTGGTGGTGATGATGATAGTATCGTATCCAAAGCCAGGATTATTACAATATTAAGTCTTTGAAATCACCAGACTTTCCTCGGCCTTTTCTCCCATGGCTTTTCCCAAATCCGTTGATGTTGCCCGCAACTTTGCCGTAATGGTCAGAGTCCACGGCCCTGTAAGTCTTTTTTCTTTTTCCTCTCCTTATTACTCATAACAACTATATTTGCTCTGTTTCTTCTCGTTGATGTTTTAATGAAAGCTGCGTTTTATTTTTCCTATTCAAGGACCCGAAAGGATTAAAGATGCGAAAACATGCTTTTCATCACTATAAGTAAGTGAATTTTTAATGTTCTAAATCCTTTATTTTTTTATTGGTTTGATATTTTTTGCTTTTTTTTTTCTTTTACAAATGTATTTGATTAAAGCTGTAGCTTTTGTTTTCTGGGTATATGTGTAGTTGTGGAAAGACAACACTTTCAGCTTCTGGGATGTTATTGCGGGATACCCTTTTCAACTCTGGCTTGGTCAAGCGAATTCTGGGCAGTGATGGCATGGAGGGTCAGGTTCTGGTGCTGGTTGTGACTGTTGCTTCAGTTATTGAGTCTTTTTTGTCATCACAGCATAGAGAGAGCAATTCTCAGGTTCAGATTACTAATAGCTTCATATGCATAATTTGATTGCTTTTCTTGTTTGCTTGTTTTCTTTGATGTGATTGTGGTACCTGTGGTTTGTTATAGGGCCGACCTGAGATGATTCCTGGTGCTCAGATTGATGTCATGCTAGAGGTATGAGATAATGATGGTGTTTTGCTACTAAATTGAAAAATGGTTAGTAGTTGACGGTGTTTTTTTTTGAGAATTTAATGTCATGACACTTTGAGTGTGTTGACTGTCAGGAGAACTTGGACGTGGAGAGAATAGTCAAGGGGAGTTTGGATAAAGAAGCTTCTCATTGGCATACTGCTCAACTTATAAGATTGGTAGGTACATGGATTTCTAATCTCTTTAACTGGACATCAATTCATTAAGGAATCTTAAATAGTTGTTTTATTTTTTATGCTAAAGCCGTTGGATGGAGTGTTCATTATCTTACAATTGCATCACCAAGCTCAACTAGTTATTGAATTTGAAGTTTAACTTTCTTAGGTAACTCTAGCTTTGATTTGGTTATTTCTGATTGTATTTAACTTTCTAAGTCTGTTCCTAGTCTTGTCTTTAGATATGGTTGTAGATCCGCCAATGAGCTTGCTCATGCTTTTGCAGGAATGGCTCATTATCAGGCTGGTCTTCAGGAGTGGAGTTATCCTCCTGATGCTGTTTTGCATATTTTGGCTGGAGATAGCCTATCTTCTTAATGAATTGTCTTCTTATTTTCAAAAAAAAAAACTTTCTTAGGTAGTGTTGGCACTTAAATTAAGCATTGCGGTTTTTTCAAATATATAGCCATCAGTATGACTGCTAAAGACAAAATGGATTGTTCCTGGATATTGATTTGGATCATAACGTTCTATACGAGCATTGTGCATGATTTTCCTAATCACATTAATTACTCTTAAGTGGCGGTGGCCTACACTAAGTGAGACACTGCTGAGGGGCTCTTGGCAAATGATAGTGCACAACTCAAATCTGTTGTGTCTCATGAATTTTTAATATGGATAACATGCTATTCTTGGTGTTTTCCATGATGTTGTTTAGTCCTAACTTATCAATTTTTTGCTTGATGATAAATTGCTAAATATGCCCTCTGACTTATGTATAATTTCTGAAAAGCAAATTGCTGATGTTTTTCAAAATGAAATTACTAAATTCTGGGAAATTGTCAACTTTTGAACTTTCTTGTTTATTCTGGGAAATGATGATAACAAGTCTACATTTCATGTGCACTGTTGCTTTAGTTTGTTTGACATTTTCATCTATGGAAAAAAAAAAAAGAGTGAATTTGTAGATCCAACATATTATTGACTAACAAACTCAAAATGAAGGTTGATGTTCCTGAATCTTCCCTCGCTCTCCAATCACTTGTTGAATCGTCTTCACGCTCACTGGATCATGAATGGGAGTTTGGTTGGTCTCTGGCCTCACATGACAATGGTTCTCGGAGTTTTATGGATGTGAATCTGAAACAGGTTAGTAAAGCACAAGGTTATAATTTTTTCCTTTTCATGCCTGTCTTCTGTGGTAATGTGGAATTTATTTCAAGACTGTTCTCCTCTTACCTTTTATGAATTTTATCCAACTAAATGAAAGTTATGCAACAAAAGAAATCCCTCCTTCTAAGATCAAGCTGGAAGCCATTAACCTGGAAAAATAAGGCAGTGGAAATCCATAGCAGAGGTTCCTGAAGGACAGTTTAAATAAGTTTCTTCACAAGCATTATTTTCACTGAATTAACATCCGTGCATAACATGATAAATTGGATAAGCAATGTCAAAAGTGATCCTTTTCCTTTCGGACTGAGGATGGAATTGCATCTTTCAAGGAGGGTCAAAGGCATTTGGCAATGGGCGAATCTGGTATTGCAAGCTTTGAGAGCAAGACAACTACTAAAATTGCTCTTCTTGGAGTCTTCTTACACTTGAAGGTATCATTTCTGTTTTTTGTTCTGTTCTTGTATCTTTTTATATGACATTAGAAGTTTTTATCATTTTCATTATGTTATCAATTATTTGCATACTTAAGCTATATAACAGAGATATGGTTATTGTTATCTAGGATCTGCCAATCATTACAGTATCAACTTCAACTGCAAGAGGCGATTCACTTTTAACAGTGGGCTCTCCTTTTGGTGTCCTTTCGCCTGTGCACTTTTTTAACAGGTATTCTTTTTCTTTCCTCATTTTTTTCTAATTTCCATGTTTCTAATGGAATTACCTATGACACCATATGCTGGTGCATTGGACATTTTAAATCCAACATTTTTGTTTAATCCTTCACTGCTTGAACCAGCTTATCAATGGGATCTGTTGCCAACTGTTATCCAGCTGGATCATCTAATGTTTCTTTGGTGATGGCTGACATTCGGTGTCTTCCAGGTGGATATTTCTCTCATAAATTATGATTCATCATTTGATGCTACTGAATTTTGATTTCATTTTTGGCATAAACATATTAGGAATGGAAGGTGCTCCAGTTTTTAGTGAATGTGCACATTTCATTGGCATTTTGACTAGACCTTTGAGGCAAAAGAGTACTGGTGCTGAAATTCAGGTAACTGGAAAATGTTCTCATTTTAAGTTGTTTATACTATCTGATAGTTAGTGGATCATGCAAAAGTTTAGCCTTGGGTAACAGCTGGTGATTCCGTGGGAAGCCATTGCAACTGCTTGCAGTGACTTGCTGCTGAAGGAGCCTCAAAATGGAGAAAAAGGGACCCAAATTAACAAGGAAAATTTAAATGCTGTAGGGAATGCTTACAGCCATGAGACAGATGGACCCTTCAACTATAAGAACAAGCATTTTAATTCTCATTGCTTTGCACCCCTAGCAGTTGAGAAGGTGATGGCTTCTGTTTGTCTTATTACCATTGATGAAGGTGTATGGGCATCTGGGGTTCTGCTCAATGATCAGGGCCTAATACTCACAAATGCTCACCTGTTAGAACCCTGGAGATTTGGGAAGACAGCTGTAAATGGTGGAAGAATTGGAACAAAGTCAGGGGAACTTTTCTTACCACCTGAAGAATCTGCGTTTCTTGGGCATAGCAATGCCGATAGCTACAGGGAGAGTCAGAGGTCACCATCAAAGACAGGAAAAATCATGGATTCCTTTGCGGTTGATCAGAGAAAGGGACACCAATTGAGTTCGTCTTACAGAGGCCATAGAAACATACGTGTTCGCCTGGACCATGTTAACCCTTGGATATGGTGTGATGCTAAAGTAGTATATGTTTGTAAGGGGCCTTTGGATGTTGCCCTACTGCAGCTTGAATATGTTCCAAATCAGCTTTGCCCTATCAAGGTGGATTATACTTGTCCGATTTTGGGATCAAAGGCATATGTTATTGGACATGGACTGTTTGGACCAAGATGTGGTAACAGCCTTGCAAATCTTATACATCTGTTTAGTTGTATACTTAGCATTTTGCTCCAGTTTTCTTCATTTCTTGCATTGATATATTGTTTTTCCTTTTTTTTTTTTTTTGGCCTCTCTTTCAATTGCTTAAATTGTTTAGAATCAAAATTTCATCTAATTTCATTTTTATATGTCCTTCATTTGCTGACTATAGGAATTAATATTGATTATTACATGTACATTAGATGTACTTGAGCATTCCTTTAAACATCCATTGGCTTCTTACACATTTAGAAGCTCCTTTTCCTTGGAGCATCATTATTTAGTGTCTTTCTTGAGTATTATTCATTGTTAGTCTTCTCGGAAAGGGTTTTCCTGAATTCATGTTGGAGTTAATGATTTTTAATCCTGTTATATCTAAACACGTTCATTATCTTAAGATCTAAGTTACCTACAATCTAGGTTTGGAAAAATTTCTGATTAATTGCTCTGATTGATGGCTGTACTGGTCCATGGAGATGCACTATTGTTCGTCTTTTTAATGATCAGAAAGGGATGATTCATTTGTACTTCAAACATTGCAGGCTTTTCCCCTTCTGTTTGCTCTGGAGTGGTAGCAAAAATAGTTAAAGTGGAATCATCTTCATTTTATCAATCCATTCAGGGAGGGGATTCCCATATTCCTGCAATGATTGAAACAACAGCTGCTGTCCATCCTGGTGGTAGTGGTGGTGCTGTTATTAATTCAAAAGGTCATATGATTGGACTTGTTACCAGGTATAGTTTATTAAAGTGTTGCTTGCAAAAATGTTAGTTTTTCTGCATCTATTGCATTCCATTATTGATCTACTTGGGAAGCTACCAAATTCTCCCTGCTCATCAAATCCAAGATAGAAAGCATCTATAAATGGCAGAATTCTATTTTATTTGTTATCAAATGATCTAATATGACTGGAATTGGTCTGGACATCTAGTGAGATATGGCAAACCACTTGGGATGGGCATTTTTCTTTCCTCATGAAGTTTGTGCTGCATTTGGTACAATTTTCTGTCGTGAACAATAATAAATAATCACCATTTGACATGAAGGAGAGCAAGTATCTTATAATTTCAATAATTTTAATTTCTTCTAATTAAGCTCTTCAGTGGTTGCAGATTGAAGTTCTGCATTTAATGAGATGTATTCTTGATACAGCAATGCAAGACATGGTGGAGGGACAGTTATACCACATCTGAACTTCAGCATTCCTTGTGCATTATTGGTGCCTATTTTTGAGTTTGCAAGAGGTGGTTTTCCGGAACTCATGCTTTGGAATATGTTGATCATGAAATGGATTTAATCTCAATTATTCCTGAACCAATGTTATAATTTCTATGATAAACTTCCCCACTCTTACTCTAAACAAACAATGGTTGTGAAAGATTTAATATTTCAAATGGACACATGAATCATGATTCATTCCGTGTGATTTTTTAATTGAGCTTCTGATAAACCTTGTTTTCTTGAGACAGATATGCAGGATGTTTCACTTCTGCAGAATCTTGATCAACCGAATGAACACCTTTCTTCTGTGTGGGCATTGATGCCATCATTCACCCCCAAGCCGAACCCCCCTCTGCATAAACTGCCGGAGTCACTGCTGGAAGAGAATGAAAAACAGGGGAGGGGTTCCAAATTTGCAAAATTCATAGCAGAAAGAGACAAGGCTTTGGGAAGCTCAACTCGACTCGGGAAGGTAGAAAGCATTTCAAATGAGATTTTTCCGAGCAAGTTATGACAATATGCCAATCTGTAACAAATAGCAAGTCAAGAAAATACCATCAGCATGAAACTGGAATCAAGAATTTCCTTCTTTTACAACAACAGCGATTCATCTGTTTCCACTATGCTTACTGCACCAAGGATGAATGCTAAGAAGAGACAGAGCGGCTTTGGGAGCTTGAGATTTGTAACCTAATTTAAATTTGTAAACAAGAATTATAATATTCATGCACGCAGGATGACACTTCTTTCTGGAAATTTTGTGCATGCGATTCTTTTTTAACTGAACTGAGTGCATGTGATTGAGTTTCATTGTTCTCGTAAAAATGAAATTTAACAGATTCAAATGTCTTGCAACAACACTTTTATTATGTGTTTATCATCTTCATTATAATTTGCTAGTACTGTACATACAATAGTTTGAAGAAAGAAAGAAAGAAAGAAAGTACTATCTCAAAGGTTTTTTCTTAGCCAATTTCGATCCCCATGTCATGTTAGAAGCTGCATTCTTAACCATTAGAATAAAGTTCCACGGTAAAAGGTATAAATATTAGATAGAAGTGTGAACTTTTGTCCTCTCCGTTGCGTTAGGAATTAACTACTTTATTTAAAAAAACGATTAAAATAAAGAATGAAAAGAAAAGAAAATTCATTTTGCCTGTTGAGGATTTGGTTTTGTCGTCAAGCCTCATGAGACCTATGAAGATTTAATTTAGTCGTCAAACCTCATGAGACCTATGAACCAGGGGATTCCGGTTCGACTTTGGCGGTTCCTTTCATGATTTTTAATATTTTACGAGAACTGAAAGTTATGTTCTTATGCAATTATTTCGAATAAAATAAAGGCAAAGCTAACCACGCCAACCACCCCCCCCCCAAAAAAAAAAAAAAAAAAAAAAAAAAAAAAAAAAAAGAGCTAAAAATTGAACGAGGATTGTTAGCAAAAGGACAGAGGTAACGGAGCTTCCGTACTCGACAATAATTTCTTAAAACAAGAAAGCAACGAAACATGTAGAGCTTTCTGTAGGGTTCTTGACTTTTTGCTCTCTCGCCTATCACTTTTCGTTCTGTAATTACATGCCATTTCACATCTTCAACCTCTCTTTCTTTATGTCAATAGATTCGCACCATATTTAGAGACGATACAAACTATGGTGGTATAGTGAGTGGCTGGTGACTAAGACCAACCACCACTATACCTTTTACTATTTAAGTTACTGGGGGGTTCAAAGAAAAAAACAGGGGCAAAGAATGGAGACTTTGGCTTACAAGGAGTACTTAGCCGGTTTACTCGCCGGAGTTGCCACTGTTATCACCGGTCACCCCTTTGACACAGTCAAGGTGATTATATTTGATCTGGGTAGCTCTTAGATTTTGCTGCTATGCTAATTCGTGGACTGGGTTATTGCCATTTGTGGCAGTTTTTAGTTGTCTTCAATAGTATTGATACGAAATTTCACTTTCTTTGTGTAGTTATTTTTATTTGTTTGTTTAATTTGTTAGGTGAAGCTGCAAAAGCACAATACAGGAGCTCATGGGATTAAGTATAGAAATGGTCTGCATTGCACGGCTAGGATTCTACAGACTGAAGGAGTATGCTTCTTTTGATTGCTTTTTTTTTTTTTTTTTTTTTTTTTCAATTATATGCTGTTTAGATTAATTTATAAATCTCATATATTGACCTGTTGATGGTGAAGTTGAATGAAATGCATGTAAGGGAGGAATAACTTTAGGCCATAAAGTGTCCTTCCTGTCGCTATTACTGGTAAGGATGTATTAAAAAAAGTTTGAAACTTTTGCAAATTCTTTATGTGCCTTTTCTTCTCTGGTATTTCATTGGCTTCAATCAATTTTTCGATGGGATGCGATTGTAATATTATAGCACCTTATTAGAGCATCCAGTCCCCCTAGGTGTGCTTCTTTAAGGTCATAAACTGCATCATTTTCTCATTTCAGAGGTGCAGGGTCCTTCACCTTTGATGCCTTGGAGGGAATAGCCTGAAAGCTTTTGGTGTTTGATTGCTTTGAACAGTTTTGTTTTTCAAAGAATGAGCTAGAAACATTTGTCTTTGACAGGTCAAAGGACTTTATAGAGGGGCAACATCATCATTTGTTGGGATGGCTTTCGAAAGTTCAATTCTTTTTGGTGTTTATTCCCAAACAAAGCAGTCCTTGCAGGTATTGAAGAAGTAAATTGGATGAGTCTGTTTGCTTATTTCTTTTGGATCTCTATGCAGAATACATTCTGGAGGTTGTTGCAATTGTCTATTAGATACTTGGATATAACCTTTTTTCCCCTTATGTAATTCCTGAAGGGAGGAGTGCATAGTGAAGTTCCCATTCCCCAAGTGATAATTCCATCTGCAGCTTATGGTGGAGCAATTATCAGTTTTGTATTATGTCCATCTGAGCTCGTAAAGGTCAGTTGCCTGTAGAGTTCATATAGCGCTTATCCTTCCCATTCTTTTTTAATCATTCTTATGGAACTGAGTTTCTCCAGTGTAGGATGCAAGTTCAAGGCACCGACTCCTTGGTTCCAAAATTCAGCAGATATAGTGGCCCTCTTGATTGTGCTCTTCGAACAGTGAAACATGATGGGGTGAGAGATTTCACCTGCTCATTGGCTATTTAATGTGCAACATGCTTTGGTTTGATACAAAAACTTTCAGGTTTCAGGCATCTTTCGAGGAGGCTTTACAACATTGTTAAGAGAATCTTTTGGAAATGCAGTCTTCTTTAGTGTCTATGAGTATGTCCGTTATTACATGAATTTACATTTGAAAGCCTCTTCATCTGACCACAGCCACTTGATTAATATGGGGATTGGAATAATGAGTGGTGGCCTTGCTGGTGTAGCTGTAAGCATTCCAACAGTCTTGCATATCTCTAAACAAAAGTGTTATATTTCAGATTTTTCTGTGCTTCCTTACAAAATTTTGCCTAATGTATTTCATTTTCTTGCCATCCAGTTCTGGTCTACTGTTTTGCCATTGGATGTGGCAAAGACTATTATCCAGACCTCTCCAGACAAAAACTTCACTAGAAATCCATTTCAAGTGCTAAACTCAGTAAGATGTCCTTATTCTCTTTTTTGCACAATCTGTGTTACGTCCAACCTCCAGCATTTTGGGATTGGGGGGTTGCCTAATAGTGAAAGGAGCAGAGAGGCTAAATGAATCCTGTTTATTAGATTTACAGGAAGGCTGGAATTAAAGGATGCTATGCAGGTTTGGCTCCTACAATTTTGAGAGCATTTCCTGCTAATGCAACTGCAATTGTCACCTGGGAGCTTGCCATGAAAATGTTGGGGATCAATCATGATTAAAATGTTATTAGTTAACTAATTAGCCTTTAACTATGTTATTAGTTACCTAATTAGCCATTACTGTTCTGGTGGTTAGAAAACTTTGATTTGGACTGAGGAAGTACTATTAAGTGGACTGAGGTTTAATTAGTATGAACTTAAAGCTTCGTTTGTTATTTCTTCTGTGACCTTGTGGTTCGGCATGTTGCCCAGGCAAGTCCTGCTGAAGCACATTAACCTAGGTTGTGGGAAGGATTCACACAATATTTAATTGTAACAACTAGCACTTGGTTAACATGCTTGATTTTAGACAAGTTTGTAGCAGTGCACTGTGCATGCAATTGTAAAGTTTGCCTTAATGCAGTTGCTTGCATTTAATACCGAGATGATATAATTCATCATCTTTCTTTATCTGAATGTCTGTGATTATCTGTTTGAATGGTAGGAACCTTGTCTAATCTTGTCCATTTTTATGAAATCTACTGAAATAGGGACATGGAATTGTGTCCTCAAGCAAATTATGTAAGGACTCCACTTTGAGTTAGTATATTCTTTTCCTTGTAGACCCCTGGAGGCTGGCCTATTATGCTGCCCAAAACATCCATGGATTTGGTGGGGCTATGAGGAATGAACTCCTAACATACATATTAGGCCACTGGATTACTAGCCTAATGACTCAAATCATATTCTAGGCCTCTAGTAAACATATTTATTAGAAGTGCATGTGGATAGATTAGAAAATGTCACAGATAGATTTCTGGCCATGCCCATCAGTACCACCAAATCAAGTAACACCATTTGATCACAATACCAAGAAGAGTTATTAGTTTAGAAGAGCAAGCTAGCTAATGCATAATGGGTGTTATTTAGTTAGATTGACAGAAGAGAGAGAGCATGCTAGGGATAACATATTTAGATCTATAAGAGGTCTAAATATGCTTGGAGTAGGCAATTTTATTGGGAAATGCTCTAATTTTCTCCCTCTTTAGTAGAAAGCCTATACCTCTCCATCCAATGGTTAATCATATTCAATTTTAGCCTTCACCATGGTATTCAGATGAGCTTTTTCTGCGCCTTTCGTTATGTCCTGCTAAGCGCCTTCTGCAGCTCCTTTTGCTGTCATCAAACTCTGATACCTCATGGAACCTGTAAGTACCATTTCAATGGCATAAACATGCAAAACGAAACAAGGCAAGAAAAGGAATCAGACAAGGAGAAACAAAGATTTTGGTGGCAGATAATAACAACAAATATATTATAATGCATGTGTTGCTGCATCCAATGGTAGATGGCGGCATAGACTTGCTTAGATGCTTATAAAATCAAAAGGAAAATTCATTCACATATCAATAATCATATCACATCACATCATTAGTTACACTAATTATCGACAAGGTTTGTAAAAATATTATAATTATTATAATTTAGTCTTGATGAGGTTTCAACCTTAAAGTTAAGTCCTTTTCATCTCTTCAATTTGTTCCCTTTTAGGAAAAATCAAAGTTTTTTCCAAGAAAGAAACGTTTGATAAATCAACAAAGTGCCAACCAATTGAAGTACAAGTAAACAAGTATATTAAATTAAAATCCAATCAAAATATTTTTAACTTAATATATATATATATATATATATGAACCGTGGGATTTAATCAGTATTTGATTTTAATTGCGCTAAACTAATGTGTTAATTATATTTTTTCAATCGTTCAAGAAAAAGGTCAGTATTAATTATCACATAAACTGGAAAAACATAAATTTTTATTATTTAAAAATATAAACTCTATATTTTCTTCCAAAATAATTGGATTATTAATTTGCCAGTAGATTATGATATTATAAATTAAGGTAAATTACGATCATCTCTTGAACTCGTTAATCCGTCTTTATATTTTCAAAAGTAATTCCTCAAATTTGATTTTTTTTAACTATTTTTCTTTCCGCTAACTAAATATCTCCTCATATTTGATATTTTTATTGTAAACTGGAGGGGTATTAAATTAGCGGAAGAAAGAAATGCCTTTTAAATCAGCGGAAGAAAGAAATGATTAATAAAATCAAACATGAGAAGATATTTAGTTAGATTTCTGAAAATGTAGGATGAACTAATAAATTAGAACAGATTTCGAGGGGTGTTAACAAATTACACTATAAATTACTTAAAAAAGTATATTCATCAATATTCACACACAAATAAATAAATAAATAAATAAAAGGAAATAAAAGGACATTAACAAACATGTCATATAAATGCAAGTGGGGTTTATGGTGTGCCCCTTTTTATGCTTCTGGAATGATTCATGATTGAATTAATTGTGATCTCCAGCTCACATACCCATCTTTTGTTTACGGTTGTTGTCATGCGTGAATCTTGAATAATTACCAGTCAGGTGTCAATACAAAACAACCTGATCTTATACTATTCTTCTCAATGTTAATCTAAGTACAGTAACTTTCTTAATTACACACAAATGTTTCATAATGTTTTTAAGATGCGCTTTTAGTCAATAATCAGCAATTTTCATAGCAAAATTATGCTCTGTGATTAATTGGTTTAGTAGAGAGGATAACATAAACATGAATATATCTTGTATTGATCAATTAATATAATTATTGCTTAACTTTGTTTTTATGAAGGTTAATTATAAATATGTATAAACCAAATTTCCATGCATAACCCACTCAATTTCGACTGACCAGTTAAATTGCTCTCTCAATCAGTTTTTTCTGTCGGCACATGTTTGATGTAACGGCATTACTTCATGATAAGATAATTTGGAAAATTAGAGATCAATTTCTTATTTTCCCCTTTTCATAAACTAACATACTAACTATTTCGACTAAAAAAAAAATCAATAAGTTCTTTGTTAAAATTTGCAGATTTTATTTTATTGCAAAAGGAGGGTTGGATCATCAAAATATGGTTTCTAACATACATGCATATATAAGAGAGTGTTGTCAACATTTAAGTTGAATGTTCCTCTCCCAAGAAACTCAAGTAATTGGTCTTTTATTCAAAGACCACTTTTTTTTTTATTATTATTATTTTTTTTTAATTTTGCTTTAATTGAAAGTAGTCAATTAAAGAGAAAATTTCCTTTTTGTATGTTACTTTATTTTCATATGAAAATTATGTCTGCATAGCCTTTAGTAATTTTTATTTTATCATATAAACCAATAATGTCTTATTCACTCAACATCATCCATCAGTATTAGGTACACTCGTCTAAAAACAATGGTACTAAATTGTCATAATTTTAGCCTAATTATGGATATATTTCTTTGTATGTTGTAAATTTATCTCGACCTCAATCACATGAGTGTGGAAAACAATGTCCAAATCAATTATAAATTGTTTAATTTTACATCCCATTATAAAACCATCTAATTTTATATACATATCCTTCTTTAAAAATATATTAATTTTATAAATTTTTAAAAATAAACATACCGGCCGATTGTCGCAATTTAAAATATAATTTCAAAATTTAAAATACAAATCCATTATATTTTAATGTAATTAGAAATTGACTTGATAAATGATCCGAATTATTAAATTTGAATTTTTTTAGAACAACGAAAATAAATTATATGAATTTAAGAAATAATTTACAAATTAGGGCTTTTAATAGATATTGGAAATTTTCTTCAAAAAAAAATAGATATTGGAAATTACTTAATAGACCTTAGCCATGATGGAAATAAGACTTTATTGTATTGAGTAAGAAATGGTGAGATTAGAAAAGAAATGAAAATTTTGAAAAAAAAAAAATGAAATGAAAGTAAAAGAAGAAAAATTAGGGTTTTTCATCACCTGCTACATTGCTGGCAAAAGCGTTGATGAATTCCAGAAACAAGAACATACGGAGCCTTGGCATGAATCTCGCAAACCTTATGGCGCCTATGGTATCGCTTGGCATCGCTCATGTCAATTGAGCAATTCTCCGCTTGGCAAAAAACAGGCGGCATTGACCCACCAGCTGCACTTGAACCTTTCTTCCCTTTCTTTTTCTTATCATCTTCAGCAAACCCTAACCCACCAGAACCAGCACCATCATCATCCTCCTCCTCTTCTTCATCGTCCTCAATCTCCTTCAAGCTTCTCTTTCCCTCAGCTCTGCTTGCAGCCATTCTTGAAAACACAAAAACGACAAGAAGCAAAAAAAAAAAAAAAAAAAAAAAAAAAGGAGAGAGTCGGGAGAAGAAGAAGAAGAACTGAAAGAATATAAAGACTTAGATGAAAGTGAGTGAGGACCACAACAGATTTCATTTTTATTCTCCATATGGAGCAGATATATATATAACCATAAGGGTAACACAGTATTCAAGTTTAGGTTTAAGTTAATTAGCTTCAGGACAAAACTTGACTTGATAGCTAGTGTAGAATACATCAAGAAACTGTTATGTTTCTTTCTTTTTCTTTTTCTTTTTTTAACTGTACGTATATTACATGATTAGGGTTCATACTTAATGTTGTTGTACGTATATTGTACTGTTTCATCATTGATTAAAAAAAAAAAAAAGTAGTCATGTTAATGTTATAACCAACAACCATTGAATTAGTTAGCAGAAGTTATTCGTACTTAAGCAATATTTTTGAGTTCTACTTGTGGTGTTTAAAGTTACGTTAAATTAATTTTTAAAAATTTTTTACTGTTTTTATAGTCTTATCATATCAAACGAATTCAATAAATCTATATATTGGTGGTTAAAAAAAAAACAGTTATGTTATAGGTCTAAATATATATTGATTAGGTTCCAGTCCTCCAATTTTTTTGACTTTTCAAATGATCAATTTGCTATTATTTAATTAATGAAATTGGGTGTTTTTATAAATTAATATAAGCCACAGGATGCATGCCCTCTAATCCTATATTGTCCAATTAGTTCTTAGCTTCTTTGATTTAATTTGCACCAACAAATTATATATATAAGATAAGATAAAGAAGTTTTGCAATATATTTTCTGTAACAGTTAATGGTTTGACATCCATGAACATCATTTATAACACCCACCTACCTCTACCTAGCTAGCAGATTAAGAACACTAATTAATTAATTTAAGTAGGATATTTTGCTAGAAACTCTTGGCAGAAAATTAAGGGATCTCAATTAAAATAGTACAATTGCTTGAATTGAGGGCATTTTTCTAAAATTGTACTTTAGAATTTTCTGAATTATTTATGGAGTAGACGGCCTCTTTACATACTATTACAAACAAAAATTTTTTATATATCTAATGATAACAAATGTAACACATGTACATCGCATTTTTATAAATTAAATATAAAATATGATAAATTAGACTATTGAATATAATATATTCGAAATAATAAAAGAATTTGTTGTCACAAAAATACCATGTTATTTTCAAGAGATTCTTTCCTGAAAATTCAAGTGGTTATATTGAAAGGTGAAAACCTAAATATGCCCAATAATCTTCAACGCTTGTCCAAGGAAGATTTAGATGCATATATATGGTACAACCATTATCTCTATTATATGTCCTTTGCATCTAATTCTTTCCTTCTTTATTTTCTTCACCTTTCTGTCTTTGATTTTTCACAATTTTGCTGTAGCCAACAGTTTTTAAGCAAAGTGGGCAGGCACCTATCTAATGTGCATTATTATTGTTTTCATTCATCGAAATATTTACAGGACCACGTTCCTACATTATCATATAAGTTGGTCCCCCTTTGTTGTCCTATGGCAGCTGCATTATACGTACGATGACTTCTGTATATATAGGTCATGTAAGAAACTAAAATTAATTCAAAAATCTCATGTCGTTTGTGTTTTTTTGATCACATGCTTGAGTACTAATAAAGCATTCAATATGGTTCATGGATTTTTCAGTTTTTGAACTTTCAAAGCATTCAATTTGTGGATTCATACGTGACATCTAGCAATTCTATATTGCCCATATACATAATTCTTTAACACCTGTAAAATTCTTATTTTTACCTATTGTAGATTTTAATTTTCATTTTTATTATGTATGTAGGTCTAGTATAACTCTCGTTGGTTTCTGTGTTGTTTGAACTGTTGATCAACGAGCTATGGGCATTACAGTTTCATTCGGGATCAATTCCCCTCCCCTTGAGTGGATTGTTGGTTTCTGTGTTGTTTGAACTGTTGATCAACGAGTTATGAACATTACAATTTCATTCGGGATCAATTCCCCCTGAGTGGATTGTAATAGTAGATAAAAAAAATGTAGAATTTTTGGATTCATTGAATTCTCCTAGCATATTTCACTAAAAATAAATGTAATAATTTATTTGTGATAAATTATACTTTTTCCACAATACTGACCTAACCTTCATGGAAACATCTAACACTATCATTTTTTTTTTTAAAAAAAAAAGGTCATTGACTAAAAGTTGACTTGACTTGAAAGATTTGAAACAATGGTTTCTTGTAGGGCTTGGAAAGGTGGGCTTACCAAAGTTAAGCACAAGAAACCTAACAAGTAAGGAGGCCTAAGGACGTCCTTTCTTTTTCAGCAAGACGAAAAATCTTTCGTCTTGGAAGGGTCATTGGTCCTTTAATTTTTTTTTTTTTTTTTAAATTTAAACACTTAACACATAGGTACAACATTTGACTACTAGGCAGCAGGGACGGTTTAGTCAGCAGATTTTTATTTTTGTAATGTTTTATCAAAAGTTAGTGCTTTCATTGAGATAAAAAAAAACAGATGACAATACTTGATTTTCCATCCACATTCAGTAGACTTTTATTCTTCATGACGTTATGTTGGCCAATTATATCTTACTTGAATGGTGTTACATTTATTCTTCTTTTTGTGGTTACAGCTAATTACATTTCCTTAATTGCCTACCCAACAGAAAACTTGATGTGAAAAAAATAGTTTAACATATTTGCAACTACATGCACGGACAGACTCCAAACATGCAGGAGTAGTGGTGATCAACAGAGAACCTTAACAGCTACAATCTATATTGTTACTAATATTCTCAGTCTGAACAAGTTAAAAACGATCACTTGTCTCGTTACAGATAATAGAAATAATGAGCTCAACAATCTCCAGTGAAGGGATGGAATTTGAATTCGAAATAATTATGTTCCATTTGTTTAAAGCTAAAATACATTTCCTGAAAAGGAAGAAAATGCCGGTAGCTTCATCAATGGCTTGTGTATGTGTCAGAATATTATGAAGTAACTCTCACGAGCCTATCTACCAAATAAACCTTTGGACCCCAGGCTCATGGCTCCAATAGAATGGTCTAAACAAGAACATCATCATTGTGAACGTATTGATTGCAACATACATCAGTCCCATAATCATCAAACTTTGATTATCACAGATATAGGAATGAAGCATCAAGAAATAGAATGGTATGGTATAGTATCTGAACTCGATTAGTGGAGCAGGAACTAGAACTGCCGCTGTAGCCAAGAAATATGTTAACACCCATATTTTCTGCCGAAATTTCCCTGCCAATAAACAATAAAGAGGAGGTATCAATGAAACTGACTATATCAAATCATGAAGGATGAAGAGAGATATACTAACCCAATGTGCTAAAGATCGAAAACCATGAATAAACATAAAAAGGAACCAAAAGGTACTTCATCAACCAATGGGCTTTGATGACCTTCCTCCAGAGATAGAAGGGATAATGCCGATTGTCAGCAAGAAGATAGGGGTGAGCTATGCTGCAACAATGGTGTAAATTCTATTATGAAATGAAGAGGCAGCAGAGGAAAATGTGAAATAAGCACAGCAGCTAAATGTTTGGAAGGCCATATCATTATGATGAAGTCTGGAGACATAACATTCCATGGTGAATTAAAACATTTTATTCTCCTTCCGTCATCTCCTAAACAAAGCCAAAGATACATGAAATACAAGCTAATGCTACACACAACTGATAGATTTGGTTTCTTGCATCTCATCTTTTGTTCCTTTGGTTATGTTTCTAATTGTTGTGTTGTTGCATCTGTTCTGGTATCTGTTTTCTACCTCATTCATGTCTTTCTCTATCCCAAGTTTTTAACATAGCTTGTTTATGCTTAGGTCTGGCATACTTGGTAACCTATTGGCTGGGATCTTTAGTTTCAGCAATTCAAGCCAAGTATCTCCTGTTTTTATAATTAATATATTTTCTCATTACCGCAAAAAAAAAATGATAAACACAACTAAGACAAGTCAATGTAGCAAAACACAAACGTGACTGTCCCACTTTATTTCATATCACCCAATACAATTATGATTTATGATATGTGTGTTTCATTTGTTCAGCATCTAATACAAGCATTTGGTTGTTGTTCTAGGAAGCAATGGCTTAGAAGCCTGACACTCATATAAAAAGGAATGCATAATATGCTGATGTTGTCCTGAAGGTAGCATCTGAACTGACCTGAAAAAATGTACAGAGATGAAGCCAGCAGTAAGAGCCAGTAGCCACTGACAAAAACTAAGGGCCCTGTTCTTCCAGAATGACCGGAACATATTTGCCCCGTGACTTAATGAGAAATGCAGAGGAGCTGTTGCCAGAGTAGAAATCAGACTAAAATACATTATCTGTGCAAAATGCAGTGAGACTGCATGAGCTTCTTTTGCCCCTGAAAACAGTAAGATAAAGTGATAAACAAACTCTTACAATATCAAAGAGACCCTAGTAATATGAGGTAGTACCTAGAACTAAACTCCCGTTCCATCTGATGAAAGCAACAAAGGCCAACAATACAATGAAGAAGGGGCTAAAGGATAAGAAAAGATTCCACTTCATATGCCATGATGACAAACAGATTTCCCAAATCTCATCAAGAAAACCTGCAATATAAAGTTAAATGGTGCCGTCTTAGCATTGATAAGAAAGAAAATTAAACAATCACAAAAGTAATTTTTAATACATTCAGATCAAAACCTGTAGAATCTGTTGTTGATGAACCATTTGTAGTGATCGTGTTATATTTGCTGGAATCCACAGCCTCATTAGGCTTTCTTCTTCTTCTCATGTTTGAGCCTGTTGGGACAGAATTGTTGGGAATAAAAAGACCAGTTTCTTTTCCTGGTTCACTTAACTGGTCCACTTTAAGATTTTTTCTTTGATTAGTTAGAGTAACATCTATGATGCCTGTGCATGCGACAAAAACCATCCATATAATATTTGTTTGCCGAATAAAAACAGCAAAGGCTCCAAGCTGTTCAAAAAATGAAATACAAAAAAAAAAGATTATTAATAACAAGCAGTGGCAAAAAGCCTTGCATGTATATAAAAAGGAATGCACAATATGCTGATGTTTTCCTGTTGGTAACATTTTCCAATGCATGGTAATGCTAATGTTCTAAAGTTATTTACTCCTTGTTCAAGGTAGTTCAGATCGATTTTCAATCTATTCTTCCAATTTAGTGTTCTTAAAGTCCATGAACAACATGTAACAAACAAACTATAATTAACAAGAGTTCAATGGCATTGAAGTAATTGGAAGAATTCTCTATTGTTGACAAAAGATAATACCATATTATTAGAGGTAAAAAATCTGGAAAAATAGCAATGTAGATGACCATTAAAAAAACTGAGATACCAATGCACTGAAGTGGTATTTCTTCTTCAAGCATGCAAGGTACATAGCAAGCACTGCAACAAGCGATGCAACATCAGTATAGTAAAGAAAAGTGAAAAACCAATGGAGCGGGTACACAGCTAGGATCACAGAAAGAAATGATGCTTTTCTTTCATCAAGAGCCGGCCTCAAGTGAGTGATTATGTCATATACAATGACACTGCATAAAACTGCCAAAACACCATTTGTAGAGCGAAGAATTGCAGTTGAGCATGCTTCAGAAAATGATGACACCACTTGCTTAAGAAACATGCCTGGAAACAAACAAGCAACATGGGCAAGTGAAAGACAGTACCTGCAAGAGTTTTGCATTGCATTTTATCAACTTCCCGAACTATATAATTGACCTGACAGGATAAAAATCCATCATTTACCAAAAGCTACTACTTTTCTCCTTTCCATGTCATAGTGTTTGGACTTTGGAAAGTCCAAAAATGCAAGAATCCAATTCAACTGAATCACATTTAGTTAATTTTCATGCTTGGAAAAGGCTATAGTTGCTTAAATTTAGAATTCAATTCTTTAAGCCATCAAAAAAGCATTTTGAACATCAATGAAATCATGACATAGGTAGGGCACATTCAACTAATCTTTTCTTTTAGAAAAATAGATCAAACAGGTGAATTGAACATAATGCTAAAACCATGAAACAGTCAGCTACTAAATTATCATTCCACAATCCACAAGGTTCATATACATTCACAATCTGAAAAAAAACACACAAAATTTAAAGAAAAGAAAGAAGCATACAATCCAGGAGGAGTAGTAATCATAGGATCCCAACTCAAGAAATTGCCTTTACAGTACTGTTGAGCTTGAGGTATGTGAAATATTTCATCCTGCAACATTTTCAATTAAAAGGCTTCTTCTTTCAATTAAATTTCTATTGAAATAAGGAAAAAGATCAAAGCTTTAGAAATAAATAACAGAAAGCTCTTACCATGTAAGGATGAGGCACAATTTGATTAACAAGGATTGAAATTGGAATTACCCATAAGCTCACTATCACTGCAACTGCTTTTCTACCCATTTTTTTTAAGAAATCTTCAATCAAAAAATTCACTCACAAATTTGGTACTTCAAGCGGTATCGCCCATTTTCACCTGCAAATGTTTCCCAAGGGAAGAAACAGTGAGCTAGAAATCAACAGCAGAAGAAGAGGATGCTAAAAACGACGTCGTTGCTAAGCAATTCGATGGTCCAATAAGGTCCAATTGTGCTCCTAAATTGGGCCAACAAGGTCCAACAACCCATTTAAAACCCAGATTTCCAAAATATTGCAGAAAAGGCGAGCTAACGACTGACACGTGTCTAACCATGTCACACCTAGACTTGTCGCCTGAGGTGGAAATGTCCATGTCAGCACCAATTGCCAAGTGTCACAGCAAGCCTAATTTTAATATGCACTTATTTTATAATTTTATAATTTCAAATATATATTATGTCAAAAAAAATTTCAAATATATATTATCACTAAACAAATTTGCTGAGGTGACGAAGGATGTGTACTTGTAGCAATGAAATTAGAGGACAACTTATGAAAAAATTAATTGGGCATATGCCCAATTTTTTAGTTGGAAAAAAAAATAAATATCGAATTTCTAATTATTAATGTTTTAAAAGAAATTATATCAGTAACTTATTTAATTTTAGACGAACATATACTTAAATTAATATACGCTCTGAATACTAATTAATCAACTCACAATGTAAATGACATTTTTATTATCATTGAGCCAAACCAAAGATAATAAATAACAAGAAGATTACAAGTTGCAAAATTTGGACAAGGAAAGCATATCTCCATAAGATATAGCAAAACTTGAATACATGATATTATAGATTTCAGAAATCTCTTATTTTATATTAAATTAAGATTTAGAAAAAAAATAATATAAGTGTTAAAGCTCAGCAGAAAATGACCCATTTGCAAATTAAATGCCATGATTACATATATTTCATGATCATCTCTGTTGATCCAATTCAAAAATATATAAAATTTAGGGATATAGAGAAATTGCTTCTAATTGAAGTGTATGTCTTCTAAACAGAAATATTTAGATAGATAAATATGGAAAAAACTTACTAATTAAAGTGTTCGTGCATTATAACTGCACATTAATATTTGTTTTTTTTATAAACAGCATTGTTATTAGTGTCTTATAAAAAATTTAATTTACTACATATGAATGAGAGATAAATTTCACAACTTTCATTACGGTGATAATTGGAGGTAGAATATGGAACCTGAAGGCATGAGGACATCAGTTGGATGTTGTTACATGTATGATATATGTATAAAATGTTTGGTGATAGAGTTTTATATATGGAGGTATGCTGGGTCAGTCTAGAATTCATCTTTTGTGGGTACATTAAATAGAATTGTCTCCCATAATATTTCATAAACCCCACTGCTGCTACAACTTTCAATAAACAATAACATTTTACATCCGCACTCATAGTCCACATCTTTCTTCTTCTGATCATTTTGTGTTTTAGTAGAAATTTTTACAGATGAAGAGGAAGATTCTTTAAATGGCTACAATTATATACATATTTATTAATTTTTTCATTACACTAAACAACATTAAACTTTCCATTCCAAGATTTGACTCTCTCCGCTAGAATTCAATTTGAAAATGTATTTAATTTTCATGATTTCGAACCCGTTATTTATATTTTTTTAATGATTTGAAAAAATTCCTCCATTGTGCTAATTTAGAATTTAGTTTTTAATCGATGAATCAGTTAGTAGAAACTATTTTTATTTCAAGGATATTTTGAGTTCAAATAGTGATTTATACAATTATATTAAATTAGATATTAGAAAATTTTAACTGTCTTTATAATTTGACCAGATCAAACTGAATTAATATCAATAATTTTTTTAAAAAAATTCATAGCTTTTATCTTATTTTGGTGCCATAATTTGGTAAGCTGAAATTTTTTTAAAAAAATGAAAGAGCTGGAAAATAGCAAATATTGCTGGACAGCAATAAGAGGGAATATATATATATATAACTAAATAAAATTATTATAATAATATTTTTAATTAGTTTATGTTAATTTATAATTTATTAAAATGATTTAATTTTTAAATATATATCATTTATAATTTGCATAAGCAGATAAAGGAGTAGTTTTATTTAATTTTTGGACCCTTTGAGGATAGCAGTAGTCTCATGATTAATGGATGGATAGAAATTTTATATATTTTGGTGATCCAAATATCTTTCTGAACGTGGGGAAGAAGTATATAATATATAAAATATGTATGTGATTACCTCATCTAAGAATGGCATCATCATTTATTTTTGTCATAATTAAGAACATATTGGGCTTTCTGGTTGCGACATGATGAATTACACCCACCATGTGTTTGTTCCACCACTTTAAATTGCCTAACAATCGGCTTTTGAATAGTCACTTTGATGATTACAATTCATATAATAACATACTGCCAACGGCTACCATACATAAGTACATGAGGTACATATATTATATATACATATATAATAATGCCCTTTTAGACAGCCCATTCTCATTCACTATTGTCCTACTCTATCTCAATATAACCTTCTTCACATAAACATCACTTTGTTGTTAACTTGCAAAGAATTGTCCATTGCTGTGGCCACTCCAGCTTCTGTTTTTTTCCTCAACTAAAATATTCAACCAGGAACAATTTTTTTTGGTTGAACAGACCAATCAAAATACATCTGACATTTTTTTAAATCAAAAGGAAAGTTTCACTATTCTAATATGGTAAAAAGTTTACATTTATTGTGGATATCGGTAGTCACAAAAAATTCTTTAATTTTAAAATTCAAGTTTAATTTTTCTCGTAAAAGATAAATTTAAACTTTTTATCACTTAAATGAACATATATTGATTGAGTACATGGCCTTTTAATGCTATGAAATAATTTTCGGTGTTTGATTTTTATTATATTACGAGCAATGTTTAATGATATGAGAATGTTACCAAGGAAGGGTATTAAACATGGGTGCCCAAAGAATTAAGTAAAAGATGAAACAAAATAATAGTAAATAAAGAAATGCAAAGAAACGAAAATGGAGAGTGAGATCTTTGTCTGGACATTGCTTGGAGCCTGGAGGAGCAATGGTGAGCTATTGATGTGCAGAGTTGGATTGGATTGGATGCTTTGGTTTGGTCCCCGTAGCCCACCTCTCCCTCTCTGTAATATATAGTGATACAGACATTGCTTTAACGTGCGTGTTGGGTTTCTTTCATGTTTGCCAAATTGGCATTTCTTGTCTGGTGTTAGTGGGGGGGATTGCTGAGTGACTGACTAGATGTGTGTGGCCTGGTCCTACCTTAGTTTTCATCTAAAATTGAAAACTACCTATTCCCACATCATCACCCATAACATAACACAAAAATTTCCACGTTACACACTTATATATCTCTTCATGTCTTTTATATATGATAAGCCATCCATATATAGTACTTAAATTATGCAAATAATTAAACACCATATGAAGATTGATGCATACTGTTGTGGATAGCCATAGGGTGGATTACATTTTAGTAATTACTCGCACCTTTCCCATCTCAAGAAATGATGATTATTAGGTGGACATGCAATGCAACACTCAATAAGGAATTTGTTCAACCATACAACTTCAATTGATTATAATTCTCATTGATATACACTTTTTTGACTGTTTCTTTTACTTATGATTATGATGGTTCAACACCTGTATTTTTAACGTTGGAAAACATTTATTAAGAATTAAATTTTACCAATACCTATTAATTTAAGTGACAATAAAATTAAATTTATTTAAATAAAATCTCAGATTTAAACGAAAGGTGTCGATAAATTTTCATCCTCTTATAAATTCATCCGGTTTAAATTTCAAATTAGTCGAAATTCTTGTAACTACGAGAAAGATTATATATAAAAATAAAATTAAATACATTTGTATAAATTAAATTATAAATATAATTCATTTTTTTTTAGAAAATATGAGATTTAAAAGCATATGTATTCATAGGATCCATTGAATTAAAAAATAAATCTATAATATATATATAAAAGCTAATCTTTTCCATTTATAACCCTAATGGAAGCATGATGAAAGGATAAAGATGTGCTTGTCAATTTTTATGGAGGTAGGACATAACAATAGAAGATATAATTGAATTATGAGAGAGGCTTAATAATGGAGAATAATTCCATCTATTGGGAAGGCAGTGAATGGCCCTAAGATGTGCCTGTCCTATCCTTGAATTATCCTTAGTCTATATCAAAAAAATACAAATAGGGGTTCCCACGAAGGTGGTATATATGTATGTATAGTGTAAAATGAACAAAACCATGGTCCTTTGATCAATTATAGGCTGCCCATACTGTCGGCACATAGATGTGCATACACAGTGTATTTATCGGGCTTGCACATAATCCAAAGATACCAGAAGTTAGAATTTTTTTGGTGGAATTAAAATTGAGCGGTTCCAATGCCTCATGCAACTATATATATATAATTCTAGTACAATGTAAGTGGGTTGACTGCCCTAATGATAAAGATATATCACATTATTCAATTCAACTGTGGCATCACAAGTTATTTCACCACTAGTTTTACTCATAACAATATTTTTTTTTTACTTTAGTGAACTCTTACAAATTATGTTTCATCTAAGTAAAATTATAAGAGCGGTAAAATTTTTTTAACAATTAATTTAATACAACTATATATATCATTACTGAAATTCGAAACGTTGTTTAAGTGAGAACAGTCTTTATCAGTTAATATTTTTATAATTTTCAATTGATACCATATTAATATTTTTATAAAAGTTGAGGTTTTTAACCATAATGATACATTCGTTAAAAAAAAAAAAACTATAATGATACATGAATTTTTAATTTTAATAATTCAAATTTTAAAATATCAAAATAAATGTCATTTGAATTTCAACAATAAAATTTGGTCTCATCTAATCGTTAGTTAAGATTAAGTTTAAATGGCACAGCTAACTCCATCACTCATTTTCGAATCTATTAGTGAATTTAAACATCAATCAAGTCAGGTAATTTCTTTGTCATCATATGTATTGAACTTTCCATAGACAACACTACCATCCAATTGCCAAATATTTTCCCCAAATAATGCCACAACCAACGTATTGTGGATGATATACTTTTTTTTTTTGGTCAAGGTGGATGATATTTATATACAAAGGAAATTAGATTTTTAATTCAAGTTGGCACATAACAATGTAAAGCAAAATCTATGATTGCGATGGTGAATATATGGTGGGCCTAAACCGTCCATGCCACGATTTCTTAACAAGTTTCATACAACCCTTTCAATATAGTATCCGTTAAGTGTTAATAATATATGTATATAATGAATATATTGTGTTTATAAAATATTTAGGGGAAAGTATAATTTTCTACCATGAGATTTCATGTTTTGACAAAAATAGTTTGGAGGTTTTTTTTATGACATTTTACTACCCTGAGAATTTGTCCGTTAACACATTAAGGAAAAAGTCAATAACACCGTTACACCTGTTGAAGTGACGTGTTGATGTGGCTTCCAGCCCCCCCCAAAAAAAAGAGAAAGTACAATTTTTTATCATGTGGTTTGAGGTTTTGACACAGATGGTCATGTGTTATTTTTGGTGACATTTTACTACCCTGAGTGTATATCCATTAACACATAAAGGAAAAAGTCAGTAACACCGTTACCCCTGCTGACGTGGCGTGCTAACGTGGCTTCTAGTGAGCTAATGTGGCTTCCAGCATATGGCTTATGTCAAAAAAAAAAAATTAATTAATTTTTTTTAGGAACAAGGTAGCTTAAAGAGTGGGGAGGAGGAGAGGTTTATGAGAAAATCTTCAACTGAATTTGGGCTAAAGAAATGGTCCTAAATTTCTACCTCAACGAGAGAAATTATCCCAAGTCAGCTCCTTTGCGCGACGTTAGCTCGTTCACAGTAGCCTTGCGATCTCCTATGCACCCAGCTCCTTCACGCGACGAACGGCTGGCAGTAGGGAAGCTTTGGCCAGTGGAGATGACGG
Organism: Mallotus japonicus; assembly: GCA_949634005.1. Taxonomy (NCBI): domain Eukaryota; kingdom Viridiplantae; phylum Streptophyta; class Magnoliopsida; order Malpighiales; family Euphorbiaceae; genus Mallotus; species Mallotus japonicus. Next base: position 31,329 of record CATIWK010210488.1, read on the forward strand.
CGAGGACTTAACAACGGCTTCCGGTGGTGGCGATGGCCTATGGTGGAGATGGCCTATGGTAGAGATCCGACAGCAAGTGGTTGACCGAAAGAAAGAAAGCAAAGTAAGAGAAGAAGAATATATTCCTAAATTTATACATTCAAGGTAGTAAAGTGTCACAAAAAAATAACTCAGAATCATCTGTGTCAAAACCTCAAATCACAGGGTATAAAATTGTATTTTTTCCTTTTTTAGGGCTGAAAACCACGTCAGCACATCGAAAGCCACGTCAGCACGCTACATCAGCAGGTGTAACGGCGTTACTGACTTTTTCCTTAATGTGTTAACGGATATAAACTCAAAGTAGTAAAGTGTCACAAAAAATAACACAGGACCATTTGTATCAAAACCTCAAACCACAAGGTACAAAATTATATTTTCCCCAAATATTTATTATATATATATATATATATATGAAAGTCTAAACCATTAATATCTAAAATGCATTAAAATTTAATTAATCTAATTCACTTTAAATATAATTATAAAATTAATGAAAAAATTTTGATAATTAATTTAATACAACGTAAATGTAATACTCAAACTGTAATATATATTTTAATTATGGAATTCTAGCTTTTCATTTCACTAATGACTACCTATAAATATAGTTATAGTTACATTGAATGGCATGCACATAGTCCTAGCTAGCTAATTAATTAAATGTATAATAATGCAAGACTTATGCTTTGCTTTGAGATTAAAAGACTAAAAACTGACAGCCAAATCTGGAAACTATATCTTCAACATCCAAAATCAAAATTACACAGTACTGCATCACACACAGCTCAAAGAATAATATATAAACATAGAATTAATATTATAATTGAATTGGCGAAGATCAAAGTTTAATATATATAAGAAAGGGACGAATAGGACTGCGCAAGAATAATGATGGGATGTTATATAGGGAGGAAGAGAAGATCCCTTGAAAGACTACAAAATCCGTTTGTTCCCCAAACTGTGCTTTGCTTTTTCTTTTTTCTCCTTTGCAGCTGAGCTGAGCTGCCCACCACATGCTTCTGTTAATCTGTAGTTTCATATACCCTTCTCGGTACTCTCCTTAATTTTCCCTTCCTGACAATGTTAACGGTTTTTCTTTTTTTTTTTTTCATTTTGTTTTAGATTAAAAAAATTGTATCTACGCGCAACTTAATCGATTAATTTAATTTTAAAATCAATTCGAAAGCATGAATTATGTTAGAATTCAATTTAATATATGAATTGTGAGAGCAAATCCAGGCATTAGCTAACATAAACAAAATTTGAAGTAATTAGGGTGAGAGAAGAAGAAACCGTGGTAATGACTAATGAGACCTCGGAAATAAACAACATGCTTATTCTTTACATTCTATGTGTTGTTTCTGAGAGTGTGATGTAAGTTGGACTCTGATCACATGGAGCTCTCTTCTCTTGTCTTTTATCTCTTGGAATTTTCACATTCTTCTCTATATAATACATATATACTATATAACAATTGAATAGTGTCATCCTAAAAAAGTAGCTACGGCAACCCTTGAACATGCTTGTTTTTGGTATACCTCACAACTTTCCAATTTAATTTAATCTTTTTTCTTTTTGTTAAAAAAAATCATGAGGATAATGAACATTTTATTCACAACCACCAATGGTGCCATAGCTACATGCAAGACATTAACTAGCTCGGTATATCCAACATGAGAAACGTAAATTATGGTTGGAAATGGCCAATTGTATATATATGCCCTATTTGGATGTAGTTTTGTGTCATTTAGATTGCCTATATATAATAAATTAATCACATACCACAGCCATAAAATTTTATGATTCTATACTATTTATACAGTGGCATTTTAATGAACATTTTTAGTTTGATTAATGTAGTTAATTTTTCAACATAAAAAGAATGTGAGGGATGAACTATTTTTCATATCTGGATATTTATATTTTTTTTTGCTATTTAAACTACTCATGAAGGATTAATGGAACATTTCAGTAATATATTATAGACAATAATATCACTGTTTGTGACATGTAACATTATTATTTTTGACATATATCTTTTTCCTTAAAATAAACAATAATTTCCTTTCATGTATACATATATATATATATACAAGCAACATATACTACTACAAATAATTTAACTCTCAAAAAAGAAAAAAAAAGAAAAAAGAAAAAATAATAATAATAATGTATAGATAGATAAATATATTATTAAAAATAAAGTGGAAGAAGTGGGATTTGCGGTGTGAGTGCATCGGGTAATGAGCTCTAGGGATTCCCTCTTTTCTCCATCTTAAGTCTATGGAGATCAAATTCTACAACAATGATAACAACAACAAAGGAATGTTACGTGGTGATGTGGAGTGAGTAGTGATGCAGTAGCTACTAATACATATTGTTGTTTCTTGAACCTCTAAAAGAAAAGATTCATCTATCTGTTTCTTCCTTTGCTTTACCTCCCTGTCCTTTTCTTGGATTTTTGAATGCTGTCCCTCCACATCTTATTTTCTTTTCATTTGTAATATCATAACCTTAATTAACTAATTAATTAATTAATTAATTTAGATTAAATGTAAGTAACCATGCACCTACTCAAATTCCATTTGAAGTCCAAGAAGGTGAGACCCATCACGTGAAATTCTGATTTAATTAATTAATTAATGACCCAACACAGCACAATACAATACAATACAATACTCTCTCCCACGATATTTCTTCCCCATCAAGAGACCCTCATCACGTCGCCACCTGCTCTTTGTCTGCTTACTCTTTGTTTCAACGATTCCTTTGTGAAAAGAAAAACAAGAAATGCTCAGTACTAGTAACTGCGAGAAAATGGTTGTCATCTCTCCAACTTCTAACGAATGGCCACAGGTTCTTCTTCACTTCCTTTTCTCAATTATTATACGCAAATATGACCCCATTTCTTTTGTTTCTTTGCCTTTGGAACAGAATATCATCTAACAATGTGATTGTCTTGTTATTTTTTACCCTAAAAAACGCCACATTTTAACTCTTTCTTTTCTTTTCCTTTCTCCTTTCTTCCCTTTCTTTTCTAATCTTTTGGTGCAGAATCAGATAGATGAGAAAAGCTTGATGGTGTCATCAACAGCAACTAAATTAATGGAGAGACGAGGCCAAGAACTGTCACAACCACAACAACAGCAACAGCAGCAGCAACCACAACAAGCTCTCAAGTGTCCTCGCTGTGATTCCTCAAATACTAAGTTTTGTTACTACAATAACTACAGCTTATCCCAGCCGAGACACTTCTGCAAAGCTTGCAAAAGATACTGGACTAGAGGTGGAACTTTGAGGAACGTTCCTGTGGGAGGTGGATGCAGAAAGAACAAGCGAGTGAAAAGGCCCTCTTCTTCTTCTGGTGGTGAAGGTACTACTAGTCAAGTTTCTACTGCAAACCCTAATAATCCTTCTTCCCACCAAACCCAAATCGATCATATTGCCAGTTCCACTTCAAATCATATCAATCATTTGTTTTATGGGTTACCCACTAATCCATCTGAGATGAATCATCTTCCATTTTCCGGAAGGTTTAATTCAAGATCAGTAGTCTCGTCAAATATGGAAACTGTTTCTGGGTATGATATTCAGCCTCAGTTAAGTGCTCTTGCATTAGGGTTTTCATCAGGAATGATGAATAGCAATGAATCTAACAATGGGTTTAACCCAACTAAGCAAATCCAAGATTCAGGTTCTTTTCTTTCTAACTATTCTATATTTGGTTGTTCCTCTTCTTCCACTACCACAACTTCTCCATCTATTGCTACTCTACTTGCCTCTAGCCTTCACCAACAGAATAAGTTCAGTATCAAAGATAGCATCAGAGCACCTAACCATTTCCACACTTTAACACCTTTTGAAGACTTGCAAATGAGTGGCAATAGTGAATCTGGGATTTCTTGGAAAGACGTTAAAACTGAACAAGAACAAATCAGGTCCAATTGGAATACGCCATGCCAAACTCAGTTTGAGCAAATGGGCTTTTCATCATCAGAACCTTCACTTTACTGGAACCCTAACTCAAGTAGTGTGGGTGCATGGCATGATCCAGCCAATCTTGGATCCTCGGTCACTTCACTGATCTAGCACCAACCAAAACAGTACTATTTCTTTCAAATTCATCTCCCTCTTTTTTTTCCCCTTTTTTCAATAATCTTGGTCTTCCTAGTTAGGTTCTTTTTCTTGATTACTTCTGTTTGTAGTGGAGTTTATGGTCAAAGTGGGGTGGGATTCAAAAACCAAAAAAAAAAAAAAAAGCAAGTAAAAAAGTTCAGTAATCGATGAAAAATTAAAAGATGAGAGGAGCTTGGATCGGAGAGATCATGTCAGCTGCAAGAAATCAGCCTATTAGTTTTTATTTTCAAAGGTTGAGAATCCCTATTTGCGCTGAGAGGAACCTCGGATCCTCTTCAATCTCATCAAGTGCTCAGTTATTCGCCATCATTATCATGATCATCATCATCATCATCTTCTGCACAGCAGTGCTTGAAGAAAAAAAGATCAATTATATTGGTGCAACTTTCTTGTGTATCAGTAAGTTGGTCTATTACTTTTAAATTTGTATGTATATATTTATGCATCACATGTACTCCTTTCTTTCTAATGTAGTACTTATTGTTAGGTTGGGGGTTTGGGGGATACATGTTACAATCCTCTAGATGAGGAACTGATGATTTTTTTTTTTTCTTTTTTGATTACGGTTCTCTTGAATAACTTTTTTTGGGTTTCTTGAAAGAAAATGGATTGGGTATAAGTGGTATAGAAAAGAGGGAGATTTGGTATTGTAATGTGGGTATTACTGCTTATGTTATTTGGTTAATTATTGGGGTCTTGGCTATATCTTGTTGACATCTTTTGTATTTGATGTTATCTTTAAGGAAATTATGGTGTTTGAACTCTGATTATATGTAATGCAGTGACAGTAAGTTATATAACTAATATAATCTTGATAAACAACTGCAATGCAGACTTGATTAGCTAAGAATTGTGACTAATAAACACTAGATGTTACAGCTTGGATTTTAGTATGATGTGGTTAATTCTATCCAGAGTGTATATGAAGATTCTCTAGTACATTATTCTCAGAGAAGATACAGAAACTGTGATGTGAATCAGAATCTTGTCTATCAACTGAGAGAAAACTAGATTTCAGTTGATCATGATCACTTGGATTTTAGTATTCTGGCTGGAGAACCAAACTTTGAGGATATCTATGTAATTTAAGGATGCTTTTCTGTTCTTTTCTTTTTTTTTTTTTTTTCAAAGAACTACATATGACTGGTGAAGAGGGTTAAATAGCGGGCATGTTAATTTATGCTGTAAAACGTCTAGGGAACAGCAACTTCATGCAATTTCAATATTAGACATTCTTCATCTTCTCTTTTCCAAATGCACACGAGGTCTTGCTAAATAAAATCTTGCTTATGGTTTCTTCATCTTTTTCTTTCTAAAGATGTTAGTTATATACTTGGCATGCATTGCAAGAAGATGAAGTGAAATATATAGTTAAAACTTCTCTTGTCTAGTTAGTTTATAATGGCCTTGTATACATAATATATTAAGAGCACAAGCTATTGCTGCCCCATTGAATGAATTCAAACAATTTGCAGAAAGATTTAATTGTAGCCGAGTTCCCTCTAATGTGCTATAATAGCCATTAAAGAGGACCTCTAATCATCAGAGATTTTGATTTTACGGCTTGTAATTACAGCTTGTGTGTATATATATAGGACGTTATATAATTTCTACGGTTCTTACTCGTTGACTTGCAAATATATATTTTTTCTTGGTTCATTTTATGTAAGTAAAAAAGGAAACAAACTTCTTACTTGTGAAAATTGTGGAGGTTTCGAATTCGAATTCTCACGATCACCATCTATTAATATTAGTGAAAATTATCACTTTTATAGTGAATGCTAAGGAATTGGCTATCCCTTTTATGTATTTCACGGCCATTAAGTGTCCATCCTATAAAAAAGGAAATTAACTTGTGAGTTGAGGGTTTAGGGTTAGCATATTAAACTTGCAAGAGTGATGTTTTTTTTTCTGAGATTGTTTATTTTGATTTACTAGCTTCCAAGTTAATTAAGATGCCTGATTTGTGTCTAATCCATCTAGAATGGATAATAAAATATCTTATCATGGAGTTAAGACATTTAGTTGGGAGTAGAGCTCGATCCCTCAACTCCCCTTACTCTTCCACTTCAAATCATGAAATTTAGCCATCTAGACTAGTTGTTTAAAAAAAAATGCCTAATTTGTGATGTATGCTATTTGTTTGCTAACATTTTTTTTTATCTTAATTTAGCTTGCTAATTTTTATTTTATTAAAGCAAAAAATTAAAAGCAACTTTATTTTAGGAATAATTATATATGTTTCTATGAAACTGAATTTCTCATATAAAAATTTCTTATTATCTGAAATTGATTAGATTTTAGTCAATTGCATTTTATTTCATGAGATTTAAATTTACACATAATTTTTTTTTTTGATAAGAAATGTAACATTCATTGATTGTCATGATTGAAACACATAAACATAATGGGACATATATAGGTGTATGCACTGATCAAAATCCACAACATTGTGGACAATGGCAGTATAATATATGTGTTTAGGAAGAAACTGATAATAAACTGGCAGTAGTAAAGCGACCAAAAAATGAAGATGACAGTGACTAAATGTGGAGAGTCTGTGGCCACCTATAGTGAGGAGTTGTTTTTTTGATAGAATGCAATGTATATGTATATGTGTGTAGTCTGATAGCTAGCTAGTATAATGACAAAGGTAATGGTGGCAGCTTTAATGTGATGCCTAATGCTCAAATGTAGGCCAAACAGAGTGGAGTCCATGTGCTGATAATTTTGCAACGATAAAGAAATTCATTTTACTACATTTTATTGGTAAAATTCCAACTGAAATTAAGAGATGATGCTTAATTGCTTATGTCACATGAACCTCCAATTGCAAAAGCCAGAGTAGCTATGTACAACCATCCCAACCCACTTCCCTTTATTAATGCCATGATCAATCTCATGACTTATGAACTAAGTTAATTGGTGGTCCTAACTCCTAAATCTTAATGCAGCCATATAATTAGAGACTATAATTAAAATCTGGATTTATGGTGCATAGGGCTAGCATCAGCCGCCTGATCTATCAAAGGAAACAGCAGCTCAGTGCCATGTAGCTTCTCCTCAGGCTTATAGATATGTCCATACTTTTACTATAATTACAATTTGTTTTGTGTTGTTTCACTAAAAGGACTGCAGGAGCAAGTGTGAGTTAGGTGTTATTTTATCCCGGGGACCAAATTAAACCTTCTTCCACTTCCCCATTCATACTTGTAAAAATGAACATAATTATAGTTATGGTGAGAGCATTTAATAAAAAAAATTAGTTGCTTCTTTTTTGTAGCACACAAATGAATAAATGATAACAGCTTGTCTGTGCGACTTTAGTTTAACGGTTTAAACTCCCCACTAACACTAAAAAAGATTCAGATTGGAATCCTCCTTGCCCCTCCCCGAAATTGTGCTTCGCAAAAACCAAAAAAAGATAACAGGTTGAGTCCAATTTTCATTTTCCAATGAATTTGACCCAGATAAATACATGTGTGAATGGTAGAGTCATTTGGATATTCAACCCAGATGGTTAACTAAAAGGTTGAAAACTTCATGAGGTGAAGCCTAGATAAAGGTATAGAACAACTGTATCAGTTTCTTCAATCTAGTTTGGTCAAAGTGATAACAAATAGTTCTTGAATTGTGATCGATATATTTATGCTTAATTAATTGGAATTGGGCTTGGACCGGACCTTGAATACAATTTCAGTTTAAACTCTTACAATTTTTTTAAATTTTTTTTAAAATAACCAAAATTCAGAAATATATATATATATCTATAATATATATAAATGTACGAAGGGGAGAGGATAGAAAAAATTACAAAAACATCTTCACTCATTGTTATATAAAAATTGGATAATTTAGTCTTTTACTAATAAAAATTAAATTAAATTAATTAATTTGTAATTCTAATTTAATAGAAAGTATATTTCCTATTCAAATTAGGTTAGCTTCTATTTTATCTCTAATAAAAAATCAAATTAATTAAAATGTAATTCAAATTTAATTGAAAATATGTTTCCTATTTTAATTAGGTTAACTTC
>CATIWK010210492.1:0-12616 GCA_949634005.1 Mallotus japonicus
TTTTTTTTTATTAAAAAAATCAAATACTTAATAGTCTTCTTGGGTCGTAATGCAAGTAAACATGCCCCAAAAAATGAGCTTCAGTTTATTACAAAATTACATTGTTTTAAGTCAATCACTGCATGTAGTTGAAGAGATTAATTTGGAATAATTTGCCCATTTTTATCAGAATCAAGTTCCTTAAGCACACAATTGTTGTCTCTAAAGCCATCTCTGCTTTGACCATCAGCCTACTTCTGCAGACCGATGACCGGCATCTATAGCCGTCATCACTGACACAACAAAAAGGAATTTTTTGGTTTCTACTGCATATTCAAATGGCTAAAAAAAAAAAAAAAAAATCCCTATTGCCAAAATCATGTTAAGTAGAAGTTTGAAAAACCTGAAAATACAAACCCAAAATCATGTGTGCTGCAACACAAATGCATGTATCAATTACAATTACCAAATCACGATTTGGTGCAAAGCTTTCTGATGATTCCATACGAGTAAAATAAAATAAAATATTTTCTAAGTCATCAGTTTGGTGTAACTATACAATGGCTGTCAATTTTGGTCTTTATCTCTACAAAGTTAATCTCTTGGCAGAAGAAGACCTATTCCAACTCTGCATTTGGAAGTATGGATAGCAACACTTTAAAAATCCTTTCTCCTTTGTCTCAATTCATTCAGCTCCATCTCAATCTCAGGATCTCGAAAACTGGCTACAGCCGTTCTACCAGGCGGCAATTCTCCTTTCTGTTAAACATGACAAAAAACAAAATTTGTCAACAAAAAATTTGAAAAAATGAAGCGGTTGTATAAGCAGGGATGTTTTCATCTTTCTTTATCTTTAGGTTTCTGAAAAGACATTTGGGAAAGAAACATCATTAGAATACTTCAAGATGCCACATTTGCAAGTATTCTCATATTTCATGCATTATAATAGCAACAAACCAAGTGCTTCGGTACACAATCTTTTATGCAAGCTAATGGTGCATATAATTAATATTTGACGGAATAAAAAAGAAAACACATCTGTTGGTTGATACTCAAGGCCGTAGGTCCTTTTTTTTTTGAGTCAGTAAATCTAAAATAAACCAAAGGAAGCTCTAAACCCAGTATCTCCTTTTCTTTTCCTTGTAGCATTATCCATGTCTATTGGTCAGGATTCATTAATTCCATTCCAAGTGATTATTTATGATCCATAACTTCTAGTCCAGTTCTATTGTCAGGAACTACTGAATGACTGACCAAAAGAAAAATTTTAGCAATGAAACAATCAGAAAATGGTACATTCTTAAAAAACTCTTGTCTAAAAAGCCTTGCTCAAATAAACGACAGATGCCCAGGAAAAAAAAAAAAAGGATTAATTATCATTTCCCCCTGAGCTTTGGTCATAATTATGAGGTTCTGCTGGTTTCAAAATTAAACTAATATGTCCCTGAAATTTGATTCTGCCAACCAATAAGTCTTACTGCTAAAGCAAGTTGTAAATTTGATACAGAAAAATGAATTGACCCTCCATATGCTGTCAAATTTACAATAAGCTGTTCTTGCACAATCTGAAACAGAAAAGGAAAAGCTGAAAAGGGAGCAATTTCAGCTCAAATTAGTTCAGAGACCCACTCGCATGTCATCCCCACTTTTATTATTTAATGTGGTAAAAACTTGAATCTAGTAACACAATTAAAGAGAAACCATTAAACCTTATCAATAAAATTTAAGTAAATGAATATGTTAGAAAAAGTTGTTTTTTTTTTTTTTTTTAAATTGAGAATACAGCTCCATTGAATAGTCCACCTTCCTCCAAATTAAGCATGACTCAATCCTCTGCCAAAAGCATCACTGCCAATCCTACGGCTTTATCATTCCAATTCAACTTGCCCCTTTTTTTTTTCCCCGTAAATCCCACTCCATGAAACAGAAGCAGCAAAGTCATTCTTAATTTTGAAATTCTCCCTCCGATCTCTTAAAAACAAATGCACTCTCTTTGAGCTCCACATTATCCAAGCATATTTTGCTCTTTTTTTTCGAAGTTAGTTTAAGGCTTCTAAAATTTTTGTCAACTATAATTATATATAGTTGTCTGCAGATTTGCATGGATATTTAAAGCCAATCACTGGTTTGACTAATGTTTAAAGACAAAACCTAACAGGAGGATCTGTAGTTGAAGGAATCAAACTTCAGCAGTATTTTTAAAACTGATTTTGAAACAGGTGGGAGACGTATTAGTAATTACAGCTAACCCTGAGGGAAGGGAGAATAGTAGTTTATCCAAAAAGATTGGTAAATTAAGGGTAAATTATACTTCAGTTCTTCTCACATAATAAGATGTGTAATGTGTACCTTCGAGCTACCAGAAAGTTCCTTCTTCAGGCTCTCAAGATCATCATCAACTGATGAGCTCTCAAGTAATGCAAACTGCAATACAGATAACAAGTATACAAATGGTAAGGATCAAGAAGTGAAACTTATAACAGGAAATTATTGATGCAAGTTCAAGCACACGGTTTGATGTAGGACAACTCTTATGATATTCAAGTTTGGTTGCTAAAAATGAAAAGAAGTGGATGGAATTGGATGTTACTAAGAATAAGTTAGCAGGAGTTGCATGCACAAGAAGAAGAAAACCCCATCAAACAAGCCCACAACATTTTTCAAAGTTGACAAGAAAACAACATAAATATTTTAAGTTTTAACAGTCTAGAAACACAGAAAATAACATTTATGCGTAAAATGCCATTCTTGCTCACTGCCACAATTGCATGATAATACCACAATGGAATATACTAGGAAAAATAATAGATACCTTCCCATCCAGCTCATTTGAAGCTAACTGACCAAAAGCTTCTGCTTCTGATTCCATTGCCATAACTATCAAAATAAAATCATAAGAAAAAAAACCAGTTAAGATCAAACTTGATGCCAATTCTATTCACCACCATGTTATAATACAGGACAACTTTTGGTCTTTTTGGCATATGCTTTTAGGGAGTTTTATCATATTTAGAAATAAGAACTCTAAAACAACACGGAAGCAGTTTCAAATTTCTTTTTCAACAAGCATCTCATACTGTTTCAAAAAGTGCCTAATATCACGAACACACTTTCAAGTTAACAGAGACGAAAAACAACTGAAATTGTCAGCTTATGAACATCTCATGCTTGTAAATGCAGTATATAGCACAAGTGATCTTGTACCAACTATTGTGCATGATTAATAAAATAATAATAAAAAAAAGATGTAAGCTGATAGTAGAAAAGAGAGGCTGAAGTAATCTGAGATAGACCAAAATGATAAAGTAACAGAAAAATAGATTATAAAGCTTAAATCACATGTCCTTGTCATACTGATTTAATTGAGAGATAGCCGACCCTAACTAGAATGGGAATAAGGCTTAATTGAATTGACTAAAAGTGAAACGAAAAGAAATAAAATTATCATTATGTAAAACAACTGACTGAGAAAGAATTTTTTAAAATGAATTACAATATAATGGTTAGATTTATGAAATATTTTATTATTTACTAGTAGGTTTTAAAGCCTCAGATACACTATCTGGATAAACGGCGTTTCCACATGCAAATAATCCGACACTAGATTCATCAACCAAAACAAAAGACTAATTGCATAATGTCAACATTTTCTAGACAAGATGAGCAAAGCACCTCATGCTGTCCAATATACATATATGCACATGCAGTGAGAGATGAGAAATGAAATAAATACAGGCAGAGACTTCAAAAGCTGTGAGATATAGAAATTAATCGAGATGGATTACCTTTCTCTTCCATCTTCTCAAAAGCTCCTAGAGCATTACTTGTATTGACATTACCCAGCATTTCACTCACTTTGGTTTGAGTTCTAACACAGCAAAAAAGGGAACAGACAAATAAAGATGCTATGTAAAGGAAAACAGGAATTCTCAACAGGAAATGGAGGCAGAGACAAACTTTGCAGATTGAGCACGTGCTTTCAGAGTATCTTTCTTAGACTTTGCCTCTTGTATCTTACTCTCCAAAAGCTACATAAAATGAAACCAATAAAAATCAATGAATACATGCTATACCCTTAAGAAAGATGATAATCAAAAAAATATATATATTAGAAGTCTTTTTAAATGCACAAAACATGGCATGTTAAATTAACCCATTAGCAATCTAAAAAGGGAAAAGATCAATTATCAGTCTTTAGAAAACCAAAAAAAATCCTGCAGTAGAACAGATCTCAATGTCAAAAATTGACATTTGGGATTTCTTTCCCATAAAAGGAGAATGCAAATTACTTGCATATGTTAATAACTTTTTTCCTCATTTACAGGTCAAAATATAACTCTGTAATTGATGGAGATTACAACCCACGGTTGTATCCCCACCTATACATGACCATGTTGATTACATAATGCACAACATTGATTCAAGAATTCAGCATCTATCTATGCATCTACTCAAAGAAAAAGAACCAAAAAAAATCCCCAAGGATATCACTTCCATTCTTTTCCTGCCAGAAATTTTATTCAAACTGTATCTCTTAAATTCAATTTCTTACCTCATGAGAATGCATGTCTACAAAGCAGGCCATTCATAAAAGATTTAGATTCAAAGCAAGCCAAAACAATGGCATTGTACAAGCTATTCACAGCACAATGCAGGAAATACAAGAACTAACATACCCGAGTATTAGAGACAAGATTATCAACAACGCTTCTCTGTTGATCAAGTTGAGCTTTCAAGGACTTAGCATTATCCTACAAAAATTAAGATACAGCCATTAACTTCCACAAGAATTTATGGCAGCATGACTCCCATATGGCCCAGCTTGCAACATCCCCATGCATATTGCATCACAATCACACAGCAAACAATTAATAGCAAGTTCAACATATATCATTTTCAAGGTAATAAGATTTTACTTAATACAGAATCAAGTTAAGAAGAACAGCCCTTAAACACAGGATGCACATCTAATTAGTTTTCCAAGCATGCATAATTATTAATTAATTCAACTAGTTTGAATTTCTTCAGCAAAGTAGCAAGATTCATGCCCACTAGTCTTATTTGTACTCCCATTAAGATCCATGGGTACTTATTAAGAATGCACAGTTGAAGACTATGAGCAACTAAGTAAGCTCTAGATTACTAGAACAGAAAAATTTATTCACTGATACAATCTGTCAGTGAATAGAACAGATGAATTTCTTCTTTGTGACCACAATGAGTAGAAATCAGCTACATTACTTATGCATATGGAAGTGTAATAATAAAGAAGCAAAGAAATGCAAAAGGGGCCAACTTACAGACGTTACAATTCTACCAAAAATAGTCAAAATTCTACTAGACTATCTATTCTATGATCAGATAATTATTCTCTAGACATGCATTAAGCATGGAATCTTGAAGGAATAAGATAACTTACAGCATAAGATTTGCGTCTCTTAAGAGCTTCACGTGCAAGATCTTCTTCTCCTTTCTGAAGAGCAAGTTGTGCTTTACGATACCTACACATGTTTCATTACTACTCTAAACTAGCCATAAATTTTTCTCATTGACAGTTATCATAAATCCAATGTTGGCTAGGTGGTACATTTATGGTGTAGCTAAATGCAGGTGAAAGAATAAGTTTAATAGCCAGCCCTTTTTGCTTATTAACCAAAATAATTGAACAAATGAGAATTGAGTTTTTTTTACCAGTCCTCAGAAGCTTGCTCTGCTGCTTTGTATTTATTCTCCAAACGTTTTTGAGATGCCAAAACCTAAACAGACCACAAAGAAGACAACCATAAGTAGAAGATGATTGTCAAATCCCACATTGGCAGGATACATGAAACCCATGAAGTTTCTATTAACTTAGTTTCCATGCCACTGCCATTTGAATGGTAAACATACAACACTTGTTTCATAGTAAGAGGAATAGAAGAGTAAGAGGGGAAAAAAAGACGGAGAAAAATGAAAGGAAAGAAATTAGGGGGAAAAACAAAAAGAATAAAAGACCATTATGCTTACCTGTGCAGTGGCTTGACGCATTTTTGTCAAGTCATCATTCATTTCAAGTACTGTCTGATCTAGAATTTTCTCTGGATCTTCAAAACTACTCAAAATTGAATTTGCATATGACTGTAAAGAGATAAATCGTGTTATTCTGGAAACTTGAAAAAACTGCAATTACCAGCCAAACTGACCACATAAAGGATATCAAAGCATTATTATATAGATGCAGATCAACAATTCCCAGGAATCTCACCTTTACGACTCTAGCAAACCGATCAAAAAGGTTCATTCGAGTGCCAAGACCACCTCCACCTTGTGCAAAGCAATGGGATCTACCAGTCCTTGTCCTGATAACTTTTAGAGCTTTAACTGCAAGCAAACTCAAATGCACCCAAGACATCAACATTAGCTGGTTCATTAAAGCAGAACGGCATTGTGCCGACAGCATAAATCCAGTTCATAATAGAGAGAGATATTTCTAAGCCAGCAACCAAGTAGTATCCCGACATTTTGCAGGTTCACCTCCATATATAATTGTGTGTTAACACCATAGTTTAAGTTTATTAACCAATTCTCTGCATTGATTGAACTTCAAAATGATATTTGCCAGAAAATTTTCAGCTTCAGTTGATAACACCATTCTTACATGAACTTAATAGCATAATCTCAAACTTCAAACTTAAGACATACTATCACACATTATCTGCAACATCTCCTTTTATGAGTGAATGATCAATGGTAAACCATTTAAGGAAACAACCCAATTTCATAAATACGAGGAAAATTGAAGTTAATGTAGCCAATTGGGTTCTTAATATCAAATTGCATTAAAATTCCGCTCTAAAAAAAAAACAAAGACTTCAATATACAAAAAATTCCAACTTGAAAATTATTAGAGCAGAACTGGAAAAACTAAGAGATGCCCATCAACACACAAGCAAAAACATAGCAAAAAGGGTACCTCCGCCATTGAAAAATGAAGTGGTGAGATGCGGTGACTTGATCATACAGAGAGTGTTGTTACTGGTACAGTTTGAGGGTGAAGGATTGGAGGCATGTGGCGGTGGCTGCAATGGCAGGGTTAACCCTGTAATTAATTGAGACTTTATAGCCATTCTTGTAAAAGTGTTTTTGCTCTAATTGCTAACTAAAGAGCCAAATCAGAACGGCTTCAAAAGAACTCTTCTGGTGGTGGTTGAGGAGGATAATAAGAAGAAGAGAGTGCCTTACGATCACTTGATTTTCTCTTTTTCTTGGATTTAATTGTTTCCGGTTTTTGTTATTATTATTTAACCGGGCCGGGTTACTCACGTGAAATGGGGCTGGGCTTTGAGCCTTTGACTTTGACACCTCTTTATTTTTTTTATTTTGCTTTATTATATTTTTATTTTGAATACTGTTCATGTAAAAATATCAATTTTTTATGATTTGTTACAATTTATTATAAAATTTATAATTTTTTTAATAAATATTATATGCAGTGCACAAGGCTGATTTAGACTCAAACCTTAGTCACCCACAATCTCTATTGAAAATTTAGTTATTAGACCAAAATTTCATAGGCTTTAAAACGTCCAACATTCTGCTATGTTAGTTGTCAACTGGTCTAAAAAAAAATTAAGAACTAAAAATTTACTGTAAATTTATTTAAAAATATTAAAATATTTTATCTTTTCTGTATTAGTTTTTGTAAATTATATTTATTTTTTAATATATATATTTTAAACTTGACATAATTAATTAGTTATGTTAATATGTCCTTTTTTTTAGTCTAGTGGCTCAGGTGATTGATATTATAAAATTGAGATTATAAGTTCGATTCCTATTTCCCCTTTGACCTCCCGGTTGTTAATTAGTTATGCTAATATAATACATATCTTATATTTATATCCTTTGCAATAAGGTTACTTAAGTAAAGACAACAACTTTGTTAATCACAACTCTATTAAGTTATACCTTTCTCATAATAATAATAATAACATTAGTTTGGCTCCAACAATATTATAATTATTGAGAGATTTTACTATAATTATATCATTTGTATTATCATATTAAATTAATTAATAATTTATATATTTGATAAGTTTAAGAAATTTGTATAATAGTATTATTTCATAAATTAAAAAAATTATTAATTTAGTATATTTGATTCCAAAATCCCAACTAAAAATATTATTTAAGAAAATTATCAACTAATCAAATATTATTAATTTATCGAGATTATATTGTATTTGTCTTTATGTGATAAATAGTTTTAGAATTTGAATAATTTTGCCAATTAATTCTAGTTATATTCAACTATTTATATCATATGGATTATAAATCTGATTTTTTTTCTTTGACCAAGTGAGGGCTTTACTCTCACGGCGGACTAAAATTGAATCTATGACCTATAATATTTTGAAGGGAATTTTTATCATTTAATTACTCAATTTTTGATAAGTCTATATTTATTATATATACCTCTTGTAAATTTTTTTTAAAATAAATAATTTTTTTAATAATTACCTAATTTATACCTTGCAAGTTTTAGGTAATTTCTTCCAACAATTATGAGAGGAGGGGAAAAATGTTTTCCCAAATTAAGAAAAATTAACAAAAACAAACATGAAAACAAGAAAAGTGATACAAATAATCAAAATTAAAAGCAGCAGTTACTCTTTCTGTCTTGCACCTACAATCAAACTCCTATACTAAAAATAATTTTTCTACTTTTCACCCCTTCACCTTCTTAATTTGTTTCGTTTTTCAATAATATTTCCTACTTATGTTTCTCTTCTCTATATATATGTTTGTTTCCCTAGAAAACAAAAGAAAAAGGAAAAATTAAAAACTGGGTCTTTATTTTTCTTGCACTGTAAGCTTCACCAGCTTTCTCTTTATGTTCTTCTGATCAATGTTTGTAGTAGGCTTTTACTAATTTAGAAATTCATCTATTGTTATTGCTGCTGCAAATTTTATACTTTTCTTGATAATTTTTTCTTTGCTTTTTTTTTTTTTACCTTGATGTGAGAACTATTAGCTGAGTTTTAGCAAGCATTTTGAATTAATTTAGGAAATTTTCTTTCATTGTTTTGTTGGTGACTGGGATCTTTTTTTTTTTTTGGTCAGGGATCTTTGTCTTTTCAATTCTATGAAATCGGGGAACTTTCATTTTTGCTTTGTGATCTTGCTTTCTCATTTCTGTTTGATTGCCAAGAAATTGCAAGAAAGTGAACCAAAAGCATAAATCATGAATTTGGGTATTTTTATTGTGAAAAGAAAAGAAAGAAATGCTTGAAATTTCTCCCATATGTTCAAGTTATTCTTCTATTTTATGTACCTTGTTCTCTATGGTAGCTGAAAGACTGGAGAGGCTGAAACATGTTAACGAAAGCTCTAATTAATTTGTTAATGTTAGTTGACAAATACTTAAATTTTTGCTACTTATAATTGCTAAAATACACTGGAAATATGTCAAATTGCAAATTCTGTATGTAAATCTTGATGTCAAGAAAAGAAAATTTTGTTGGTCACAAGGTATTAGAATCTAACCAATGTTCTGCATTTCTGCTTGGTTTTGTGTTATCTTTATAAGATGATTAATTTGGGTTGAATTTCCCAGAAGTGAAGTAATGCCATATGATTGTTTTGCACAAGTGTGAGTTAGACCTGTAATAACAATTTCACAACTCAGGAAGCTTGTCTTAAACCAAGCAAATGGCAGATGATAACATAGTAGAAGAACATGGGAATCAAGAAGAAGAGGTTTCAAATTTCACATGCGAAATCTGCATCGAACCATTGCTGTCAAACAAGAAATTTAGCAATGGTAGCTTGTGTACTCATCCTTTCTGCTTGGAATGCATATCCAAGTACATTGAGGTTAACATTGGAGGCAATGATGGGAACATCAAATGTCCTGGACTGAACTGCAAGCACCCACTAGACCCTCTATCGTGCCGGTTTATAATCTCAAAGCCACTGTTTGATAAATGGTGCGATCTTCTGTGTAATTCTGTGGCTTTAGGCGTTGAAAGGTGCTACTGCCCATATCAAGATTGCTCAGCCCTGATTTTAAATGAGTGCAAGGATGATCAGGAAGTGAAAAAAATTCAATGTCCTCACTGCAAGAGAAGCTTCTGCTATCAATGCAAAATTCCATGGCATGCAGGATACAGGTGCAGTGAGAGTGGACAATTGAGAGATAGAAATGATGTTCTAGTTGGGGAGCTTATAGAAGAGAAGAAGTGGACAAGATGCTATAATTGTGGTCACTCGGTTGATCGAGTTAGTGGTTGCAGTGTGGTAAAATGCAAGTATGGCCTCTATTCCTTATTTTATCTTAATGTGCACTTCTTTAGTTCATGTTAAACATATATGTTATATAATAACCGGTAAAACTATAGGAATTAAGTATTTAGATACATGTTCCATGGGTACCTCAAATGTCAAAAGGTGCGAATATCCATATAAAAAAAGTAGGATTCGAATTCCGTTTTCTCTTACTGTCTATGATGAAGAATTAACCTTTTTAACTAGTTAAAAATGTATATATATTTTGATACATGACCACTAGTTTGGATCTTGGATTAAATTGAATGGTGATGCAGGTGCGGGGTTCGGTTTTGCCACCATTGTGGAGGACCTGTCCATCTGGGTAGCTGTCAAAACAACAATCATTGCCAAAATCTATGCTGCTGCTTCCTGTATTTTTGGTGCATAATTATAGGCCTTATTGGCATATTTTGGCTTGGGGGCCGTTCTGTGCATATGGATCAGAGCTAATGCTAACTAAGCCGTTTAACATGCGAATTTATATATGCTTGCAGCTATATATGTTTTCACTTTAATGACTCTATCTACCTATCTATCTGGGTTTTCATGATAATTTTGCATGTTCTATGTGCTTGTAGAGACAATACAAGTGCCATTTCAGATGTCCCTTTTGAATATTTATGTAATAGCTATTATAATAGTTTGTTTTTTGACCAAAGCTATTATAATAGTTTGTGGGAGGTTCATCATGTCAAATTCTTTTGAATCAGCGTTACTCGCAAAATACAAATGTAAAAAATTACTCTCATATTCAGTGTGGTGTAAAATTGCACATTTTTTTTTATTACCATGAACAAATATAATTTTATTTAATCCTATAGCCCGAAAAAAAACTTTTGAAAAAAAAAATAAAAGGCATATTACATCTGCACTACCTGTACTTATATGAATTTGTCACTTTATCTCATGTACTTTCAGTTTTGCCAAGTTAACACCGCAGTTTGTCTATAACTTATTATATAAATACCTATTGCATTGTTGACAAGACAAGTGAAATGACACGTTAATATACACACAATGGTAAAATGACAAATTCAAGCAAGTACAGGGGCTAAAATGGTAAATTCATACAATTGCAAGTGTTGATATATAATAGGCTATGAACAAATTAAGGTGTTAATTGGACAAAATTGAAAGTATAAGGAGTAAAATGACAAATTGTGTTGCAAATCTATTGATTGACCAGGAAATTTCTCATCTCCTTCTTTATTTATTTATTTTTTTTCCAAATTTCACCATAAAAGCTGTGTTAGCTGTCCTTTTCAGTATCAGGCAAAGCATTCACCATTGCCACCATAATTTCCTCTCCCAAATTGCTAATGTGTTTCAAACAAAGCATCTCTTTCATTTGCAAAATTTCGGTAATAAAGTTGAATTTTTATCCTACGCCATGTGATGGCACCTAACAAACCATGTAAAATCAAGGCAATGAAACTTGCAAGAAATTAAAGAGATCATGGGCATGAGATTCTTTTCACTCCTATATTTTCTATATATTTATATTTTCACATTTCAGTGACTAGAGAAAATCCAAGCAAAAAGTCTATAAATTGAATCTTGTCAGTGATGCTTGATTTAGTAGTCAGTACTTTGCGGAACTATTTAAGGGTCTCGAATTTGAAATTTCATCTCAGTTTGTAATGATAAAAAAAAAAAATTCTATGTAAACTCTTCTGTTATTTTTTTCTTAAAAAAAACTTTTATGTATCTTCCTTCTCTTTTCCTATAGAGTGTTTTGTTTATTTTATTTTAAATTTTTAATATTTTCTCTTTTCCTATGAATTTTCCTTTCTTTTCACTTACAATTGCTTTAACTTTTGTTTTTTTTGTTTTTTTTTTTTTCAAATTTTTATTACATTTTCTATCCACTAACTTTTCTACTTAATTGGAGCCAAGAAATTGAGGTTTTATTTTTTATTTTTTTTGTGTTTTTTTCTAATTTTTTCAATATTTTAAAATTATTTTTCTCCAATTGATCCTAAATAAAAAGCATATATAGATTTAAGATGAACATATACATTATTTAAAATAAAAATATTAATTCACCAACAACAATATATTTTATTGAGTTTAATATCCAAATCTTAGTTTTTATTTTAAACATCAGTATAGTTTAATTTTAATAACTTTATGACTTGATTTATATATATAAAAAAAAAGGTATACTATAGTCTGATATCCTACTCTAATAGATTTTTTTTAATCTTATAAAAATATTAAAGTTATGTTATAAGCTCTTATGCCATATTATATTTGCAATGAAATTTTTATTGAAACTAAGTAAAAAGGATCACAAATGAAATCTACCCATAAACCAACTAATTATGAT
>CATIWK010210572.1:0-10282 GCA_949634005.1 Mallotus japonicus
AAGAAAAATGGGGAGGTGGTTAGAAGATGAATTGCACAAAGTTAGAACCCATGCCTCCTAGAAATACTGAATCCAATCTCGAGTTGTAAGTACCAACTACATTATGTTCACATTCCAGGCCCTCAGTTTCCTCTTCAGCTAAAGTCATCGAAGTAGAAGCCTCATCAAGAGAACGATTTTGAATATCACTATCAGAATCCATAATGGAGAAACTGAAAAAAGTAAACTTTTAGAAGAAAACGAAATAAAGAATAACCTTAACAAAACAGCAAAAAGGAAAGACAAAACCAAGACTTGTTCATAAAGATAAGACAAAACCAAACTTGTAAAACCTTAAAATTTGTTATATTTTCTTATAATTCGTTTATAAATTTTGAAAGTAAGTAGAAACAAATTGTAAGGTAATTTTATTATATTTATTTATAGTAATAAAAATATATATTATTTTTTAAAATAACATAGATCAAAATATATTTAGTAACAAATTGTAAGGGGACTTTATACTATAAAAGAACATATATTTTTTTCAGTGAGAGAGTAGTTAAGTGGTACCTTCTCTTTAAGAGCATTATGAGGTACAGAGTTCGATTTTTTACCCTTTTAAATTAACAATAGCAGGATTCGAACCTTACATCTCAGGATGCCCATGGAGAGGAGTTATCACTTGATTACTCCCTCACTAGCATCTTCCAATAATTAATTTAACATAATTGTATATACCACAACTCGAAATCAAAACATCACTTAAGCAAAAATAGTCGTGCGAGCTAATCCAACGATTTTTCAACTTTCTTTATGATTTATTGGATTACTGAGTAAATCTTTATCGCAGAAATATTATTAAGAATTATACTTCTTAAAAAAGATGATATTAATCAATGGCCTAAAGTGTTTCCCTTTTATCTCCTTGTAGTTGTGTAGGTAAATGTTGACTGTTGTTCGATTTTAAGCCATTCATATTCATTGACTAAAATTTTTAGTGTGACCACTGCATACATAAAGTCGAAGATAGTTTACTTAGCTTTATGGAGTGGTTAAAGTCATCCTCTTTAAGTCTTCTTCTTCTTATCATCTAAATTCAAACTTAGTGGCTGGTGAACCACTTTATAAATCATTTTCTATACCAACAATAGTAATCAATAAAGAGATAGCTGATTAAAGAATCTACAATGGCAATTTGGTGGTCTATTTCTGTTGCCTTTGCTTGCTTCTTCAGCTTCAACACTGTCACTTACCAGTAAAATATGACTGATCAATCTGCATTGATGGCCTTCAAACGTGCCATACAACAATACATTTTTAGAGTCTTGAATTCTTAGAATGATTCCATGCATTTCTGTGATTGGTATAGTGTTATATGTAGTCGCCGACATCCTGACAGGTTGGTAGCCTTGAGCTTGAACTCACAAGGCTTTGTGGGAACATTATTGCCTAATATTAGAAATCTTTCCTTTATCCAGTACATTGATTTCCAAAACAATAGTTCTCATGACCAAATCCCACAAGAGATTGGTCGTTTACGCCACATGAAGTTTTTAAAGCTCAGTAACAACTCATTTGGCAACAATATGCTCACCAACTTGTCCTATTGCTCGAGTCTTTTGTATCTTGATCTTATCAATAATAAGCTAGAGGGTCTACACCTACCGAGTTGGGTTCTTTAAGAAAGTTTGAATCTTTAAGATTTGCTAAAAATAGTCTTACAAGAAATGTTCCTCGTTCTCTTAGAAATCTATTATTTCTTGTTGAATTGTCATTGCTAAGACATGGCCTGCATGGATAGATTTATAATGAATTTTCTTTACTCAGGATCTTAAGATTTTTGGTACTTGAAGAAAATAATTTAACAGGTGAGATTTCAGATAGCTTCTATAACATCTCTAACCTTAAAGTAACTGAAGTAAATATCAACAAACTGAGTGGCAACATTCGTTCTGATGTAGGCTTAAGATAGTTTATTGTGGGTGTCCACCTCCTTCCAATTTAGTCTGTTTGAATATATTATGTATGAGTGTGTGACTTTAATTGATGACAGTAATTATTTGTGCTGTCAAGAGCTGTTCTAGATTTTTTTTAATATATTTGTTTGTATGGTGGAGCTTAATTTTGGCAAAATAAAAAAAGGTTATAGTTGATTGTGGAGAGTATGAAATGCAAAATAACGCTCCTTAATTAAGTATATTTGTAATGAATTGTTATGTGTTTTTTGTATAAATACATGTACAAGAAATAAAAATTATGCAGTTAGATTTGCCTGTAATTTAGTTTATTTCTTCTTTTATATTATTTCCTTTTCTTCCTTTGATTCTACTAGCAATTGGCATTATAACAAAGAAAGTTTTTTCTTTGATCCTTGAGAAGCTATGAGTAAAAAACAAAAATAGGAAGCTCTTCACTAAACCTTAAATATTCAAACAAAAAGAGAGTACGTGAGATATGACCATAAGCTGCAACAACATCTCAAGCTCAGCTCCTTCTATTTTCACCGGAGAAAATTGTAATGTTTCGTCTATTAAAATACAGGCTTACCTTTAGGGTTTGCTACTTTGGGAAGCAATGGAAAAATAAATGGAGACTGACTTGCCAGTAAATCCAACTTTGAATCAGATAAAGACTTATGAAGAAAGAGTTTCCAGAAAATTCAGAGCTTTGAGTACCCTCCATGCAGCTGTTGATGAAACCATTTTTACAAGAATAATGGCTTGTGAAATTGCTAAGCAAGTATAGGATAAGTTGAGGATGGAATTCTAAAGGAGTGATAAAACAAAACAAATGCAGCTCGTCAATTTGAGAAAAGAATTTGAGCTTTTCATAATGAAAGAGACTGAGAATGTAAAGGCTTACATTAATAGAGCATGAAGGTAGTAAACCAGATCAGGCTAATGGGAAAAGAATTGCTATAAAAAAGGATTGTAGAGAAGGTGATGGTGACTCTGCCAGAGAGGTTTGAAGTAAAGATTTCCTCTCTCGAGGATACTTGGGACTTATCCATACTCACACTTACAAAGCTTGTAAATGCTTTATAAGCTATTGAGTAAAAAAAAAGCATTTATAGAGGAGGAGAAGTCAACAGAAGGGGCTCTTGTAGCTTCTCAAAGCTCTAAGTTACAAGCTGAGTTTAGTGGGAAAAAAAGTTTTAACGGAAAGAATAGAAAGGAGAAGAAAGATCAACAGGAAAATAAAGGAAGAAGGAGAGCGAAGTATCCACCATGTCCTTATTGTCAAAAAACTAATTATAGTCAATATTATTGTCGGAGAAGACTAGGAGTTCAATATAGGGGTTGTAAATAGTTTGGACACATTGAGAGATTTTGTCCAACTAATAAACACCAACAACCTCAAGCACAACCAGCTCAAGTCAATGAAGGTACTCAAGATCAAGAAGAGAAGTTATTTACTGCTATTGTTATTGAAGAATGTTTAGTAGCAGCTCAAAATCCTAATGAATGGCTTATTTATAGTGGACGCACACATCTTACGACTTCAAGATTGCAGAGCTTTAAGATTTCAGGTAAGAATTATTATTCCAAAATGAGGATTGGAGATGGCAGATTAGTTGATGTCAAAGGGAAGGGCAATGTTTTAGTGCAAACACGTTCAGGTACAAAGTTAATTACTGATGTTTTTATTTGTACCTGAAATCACGTACAATTTGCTAAATGTTGGTTAATTGCTTCATAAGAATTACAATTTGTTTTTCAAAAACAAAATGTGTGAAGTTTTTTATCAGATGGTGTTAAACTTTTATTGGTCCTCTTTAACACTCTTGAAAGAGTGACTCATAACTTAAATCCAAAAACATAAACTCAACAACCATAAACTTGATGAAGATATTAGAGCTTAAAATTAATTTTTCGAAATGATCATGAAAGCAGTCATGAAAATAGAGCAACCATTTCATGGAAAAAAATATTTAAATCCTTTGAATAATGTTTTCAAAAATTATTTTTTAACAAACACAGGCTCTCAAAGATCATTGGAGCTTTGATACCGATTGTTAGTAAAATCAGAGGAAGAAACGGAAATAATATAAGAGAAGAAATAAACTAAATTGCTTAGAAACTAAACTTGAAATAATTTATTAATGGTTTTAAGTTTAAGTTATTTTTAGCATGTTTATTAAAAATGGTTATAAGTTTACGATGGAAACTTAGTTTACTATATTAAATTATTTATTTTTAGTATTAGATTGAGTTATAAATACCTTTATAAATACTTTCATTAGATCAATGAAGTGGAATTCATTAAACATTTTGATTCTTACTTTCTCTTCTTCTTCGTATGTGAGTGTGTGTGAATTTATTGTGGGTGTCCACCTCCTTCCAACAGAATGGTATCAGAGCTATCTCCACATAAACTACAAGATTATAATATTTCCACAGGAGCCAGCAAAGTATCATCTTTTCAAGTTCCATAACTTAAAGCCAGCAGTTATGATAATTGGAGTATCAAAATAAAGGCACTTCTTGGAGCATACGAAGTTTGGGAGGTTGTGGAGAAAGGATACACCAAGACAGAATATAAGATATTGCTAACCCAAACACAAAGGGAAAGTTTACAAGACCATAGAAAGAGGGACAAGAAAGCTCTCTTCCTTATTTGCCAAGCCTTAGTCAATAATGGTTTTGAAAAAATCTTAAATGCACTTATTCAAAACAAGCATGTGAGAAGTTACAGACCTCTTATCAGGGAGAAGAAAAAATGAAGATGGTGCATATTCAAACTTTAAGAGGTGAGTTTAAATCATTAAATATGAAAGAAATTGAGATAGTTTCTGATTATTTGTGAAGATTCTTAGCCATTTCTAATCAATTAAAAAGAAATGGAGGGACATTAGAAGATGTGAGGATTATTGAGAAGATACTCCGCTCATTAGATTTTAAGTTTGAGTATATCGTCATGACAATTGAAGAAACTAAGGATTTGGAAACCATGAGAATTGAGCAACTTCAAGGCTCATTGTAAGCTTATGAAGAGAAGCATAAAAAGGAACATGGTGTTAAGGAGTAACTCATCAAGATGCAACTAAAAGAGAAGGAAGAAACACATGAAAATGATAGAGGCCAACATAGTCAAGGATGAGGTAGTGGCCGAGGACGTGGTGGAACTCGTAGTAATCAATGAGGTTGGAATTCCAATACCAACTTCAATAATTATAAAAAAGGAGAAAGCTCAAGAAGAGGTCGTGGGAGAACACAACCAAACCTAAGGTATAACAAAAATCAGGTTCAATGTTATAATTGTCAAAAGTTCAGGCATTATGCTTCCAATTGCAGGGCCCTAAATAGAAAACTTGAAGAAAAGGAAAATTATGTGGATGAAAGTATACAAGATGCCACTCTATTACTGGCACAAAGGAATAATAACGATGGTAAAGAGAATACATGGTATCTTAACATTGGAGCTAGTAATCACATGTATGGAAATAAGGAAATGTTTGCGGAGTTAAATGAGTTGGTAAATGGAAATGTCTCATTTGATGATAATTCTAAAATATCGGTAAAAGCGAGAGGTGACATTCTTATCCACTTGAAAGATGGGAGACATCAGTTCATTTCAAATGTTTACTACATGCATGATATGAAAAGTAATATTTTAAGCTTGGGACAACTCTTAGAGAAAGGATATGATATTCATATGAAAAATTATAGCCTTTCTATAACAGATGGAAGCAATAATCTTATTGCAAAGGTGCCTATGTCAAAAAATAGAATGTTCTTGATTAATATTCAAAATGATGTTACAAAATGTCTCAAAGCTTGTTATAAGGATTCATCATGGTTATGGCACCTTTAATACAGGCATGTCAGCTTTATAAGTCTAGAACTATTGTCAACGAAAAACATGGTTAAGGGATTATCTTCCATAAATTACCCAAATCAACTTTATAAAGGATGTCTTCTTGGGAAGCAATTTCGGAAAAACTTTCCACAAGAGTCAAATACAAGAGCTCAAAAGCCACTCGAGCTTATACATACAGATGTTTGTAGACCAGTCAAGCCAAGTTCTTTCAGCAACAACAATTATTTTCTTCTTTTCATTAATGGCTTCTCAAGAAAAACATGGGTATATTTCTTGAAACATAAATTAAAAGTTTTTGAAGATTTTAAGACATTCAAAGCGGCAGTAGAGAAAGAAAGTAACCATCAAATTAAAGTTATAAGATCTGATCGAGGAGGAGAATTCACAAGCGAGGAATTTCAAGAATTTTGTACAACAAATGGAATACGTCGGCCAGTGACAGTTCCAAGATCCCCCAACAAAATGGAGTTTCTGAAAAGAAGAACAGAACCATCCTCAATATGGCTCGAAGTATATTAAAAGGCAAGAAAATGCCAAAAGAATTTTGATCAGAAGCTGTAGCTATTATTGTTTACTTATCCAACCGGGCGCTAACCAAAAGTGTATTGGTAAAGACACCACAAGAAGCATGGAGTGAAAGAAAACCTAAAATATCTCATCTATGAGTATTTAGTAGCATTGCTTATACTCATATATCAGATGAGAAGGGAAGCAAACTGGATGACAAAAGTTAGAAGCTCATCTTTATTGGCTATGATGCAAATTCCAAAGGCCATAAGCTTTACAATCCAAAAAATGAAAAATAATTCTCAGTTGTGATGTAGAATTTAACGAAGAAAGCACCTGGGATTGGGATGTCCAAGAAGAAAATATAACTTCTTCCCTTACTTTAATGAAAAGAAGAGGAGCAACCAAGGATGATAGAGGAACTGACAGAAGAGCTTACTATGCCACCCACATCTCCAATGATAACTAATAATAAAAATTCACCACTATCTTTCTTATAAGAAGGTAATGAAGAACACATAAGAAGTCTCTAAGATCTTTATGAGGTAATTGAGAGAATCAATAATCCAACTCTCTTTTGCTTATTTGCTGAGTGTGAACCAATAAACTTTTCAAGAAGCTGTACAAGAAGAAAAATGGAGAATTGTGATGGTTGAAGAAATCAAGTCCATTGAGAAAAACACGTGGGAACTCACTCAACTTCCTAAAGGTCATAAAACAATGTCAAATGGGTATATAAGGCAAAGAAAAATGCTAATGGAGAAATTGAAAGATAGAAGGCAAGGCTAATTGCAAAAGGCTATAGTAAAAAAGAAGGCATCGACTACATTGAGATATTTGCTCCCATTGCTCGTTTAGAAATAGTAAGACTCATTATTTCCTTAGCTGCGCAAAATAAATGGAAGATTCACCAAATGGATATAAAGTCTGCCTTTCTTAATGGAGTACTTGAAAAAAAAGTTTATATCCAACAACCACTGGGCTATATTATGAAGGGACATGAAGATAAAGTCTTGAAGCTAAAAAGGGCTCTTTATGGATTGAAGTAAGCACCAAGAGCATGGAATAACAGGATTGATAAATACTTTCAAGAGAGCCGACTTCACCAAATGTCCCTATGAGCACGCCCTTTATATTAAAATCAAAGATGGAGATGTTTTAATCATTTGTTTATATGTAGATTTGATCTTTATAGGAAGTAATCGAAGAATGTTTAAAGAATTTAGAAGAGAAATGACAAAAGAATTTGAAATGACTGACATTGGACATATGGCATACTACCCGAGCATTGAGGTTAAACAACAAGAAAAAGGAATTTTTATCTACCAAGAAGGCTATACAAAAGAAATTCTCAAGAATTTCAAGATGGATGATTGTAATTCAATAAGTACACCTGTAGAGTGTAGAATCAAGCTATCAAAGCATGACAAAAGAGAAAAAGTATATCCAACACTTTTCAAGAGCCTCGTTGGAAGTTTGCGCTATTTGACATGCACAAGACCTAATAATTTTTATACAACTGACTTGTGAGTCGTTATATGGAATCACTGATGACTACTCATTTTAAAGCTGCAAAAAAAATTCTTCGCTATCTCAAAGGCACAATCAATTTTGGCTTATTTTATTCAGTTTCTAATAGTTACAAGCTTGTTGGAGATGCTGATGATCAAAAGAGCACTACTGGATTCGTATTTTTCATAGGAGATACAGCTTTCCCATGGATGTCCAAAAAGTAACCAATTGTAACATTGTCTACTTGTGAGACTGAGTATGTTGCAACTACATCTTATGCATGCCATGCTGTTTGGTTAAGGATATTGCTAAAAGAAATTCCAAAATCATGATTGATAATAAGTCTGCTTAAGCTCTGACAAAGAATCCAGTATTTTATGATTAAAGTAAACATATTGGTATAAGGTATCATTTCATCCGAGAATGCATTACTAAAAAAGAAGTTGAATTAGAATATGTGAGAACCTATGATCAAATTGCTGATATTTTCATAAAGCCACTCAAGTATGACAGTTTTCAGCAATTAAGAATGAAGCTAGGAGTTATGAGAAGTTCAAGTTTACAATGGGTGTTAGAAACTAAACTTGAACTAATTTATTAATGGTTTTAAGTTTAAGTTATTTTTGGCATGTTTATTAAAAATTATTGTAAGTTTACAATGGAAACTTAGTTTACTATATTAATTTATTTATTTTTAGTGTTAGATTGAGTTATAAATACCTTTGTAAACAAGTTTATTATATCAATGAAGTGTGAATTCATTAAACATTCTTACTTTCTCTTCTTCTTTGTGTGTGTGAATTTATTGTGGATGTCCACCTCCTTCCAACAGTATACCATGTTGTAAAATTGGAAAGGGAGGATTCTTACTTTCAAAAGAAAACAGATGGCATAAACATGAATATAACAAAACAACAACAACGTAGAGGAAATAACATTAAATTCATTACTACAGTATGAATTTTTGAAATATAAAGTTTATGTTATGTACTAGAATAAAGCCTTTCTTTTTTTTCTTCGTTTCTTCATTTTTTTCCCTCTCTTCACACACACACACTACATATATTACAACCATCTCTTTTTATACTAAAAGGTAGTCTCTTTTTTAATAACTAATATTCACCTAACATTATTTCCAACCATTCTTCCTTTCCTTGGAACAAGGACATCTATTTCTTTTCAAATAAAACACAAAATATCTTTGCAAAATATCATATCTCCAACACTCCTCTTGAGATTTTGCTAGAGATTTGAGTTTTGTGAAATCTTGATTCATATAACTTCAAGTCTTTAAATTTGCAGCTCCTTGAACTTTGACAATCAATTCAAGTCATCATAGATTTCATCAAACATCAATTTTCTTAGAGCATTCTCCTCCTTGACAAAAAAACTCCTTCTAACATCAATTTTTTAAGAGGAAGAATCTCCTCCTTGTGAAATTTCTAATACCAATTGTTAGTAAAATTAGAGGAAGAAAAGGAAATAATATCAGAGACGAAATAAACTAAATTGCAAGAAAATCTCACTGCATAATTTTTATTTCTTGTACACGTATTTATAGTATAAAAAACACATAACAATTCATAATAAATATCCTTAATTAAGGAGCTTTATTTTGCATTTCATACTCTCCACCAATCAATTATAACCTTTTTTGTTTTGCCAAAATTAAGCTCCACCATATAAACAAATATATTAAAAAAAATCTAGAACAACTCTTAACAGTATAATAATTACTGTTATCACTCCTCCTTAATGTAAGAGCTGTTACAAACTCTTGCTTTTCTCTTAGAGCTTCAAACGTTGACTTCTGCAATCCTTTGGTGAAAATGTCAGCTAACTAACCTTAGTATCAGAATGCATTAATTGAACCTCCTCTTCTCGTTCTGCCTCTCTAATAGCATGAAATTTAATCTTAATTTGCTTAGTTTTTCCATGAAAAATTAGATTTTTCACTATAGCAACAGTTGACTTATTGTCGCATAAAATAATTGTTGCTTTTGATTGCTTGAACATTAAATCTTTAAGAATTTTCCTGATCCACAAAACTTGGTTGACAGCAGCTGAGGCAGCAATGTACTCAACTTCTGCTGTTGACTGAGCTTCCGGCAAAACACACCAGAACCAAATATGAAACAATAGCCTGAGGTGCTCTTCATATCATCTTGAGATCTTGCCTAGTCACTATCAGTGAAATCTACAAGATTGAAGGCTATAGACTTTCTATAGGATGGTACTCTGAATGTACCTTAAAACCCTTTTAGCAGCTTTGAAATGCAATTCTGTAGGGGAGTGCATAAATCTTAACAACACACTTGTGGTAAACATAATGTCTGGTCTAGTTCCATATAAAAATAATAAACACCTAACCAAGCTCCTATAGATTGATGCATCAATAAGACTAGAACCATCTTCATTCTTTAACTTTTCTCATTGGATAGCAGGTGTGCTCACAAGCTTG
>CATIWK010210574.1:0-14051 GCA_949634005.1 Mallotus japonicus
ATTATCTAACAAAAATTCAAGTCACTCCATGAAAACAAGGCAACTACAATTAATTCCTTACATATTTATAATAATCCAAATACATCCTATAATATACATACTCAAGTATACCATTGCAATGCACTTTGATAAATACAAAACAAATGAGTAAATGTGAAATACACATAGCCAAATGGAATGATTTAAGATGCATATGTTCAAGTGAATTATATGCAATGCATATATATATTAAATGAAATGCTTATGGTTAGGGTTAAGGATGTTACACCAGGATTAGGTTAAAGTTAATACGAATGGTGCTGTCAGTTATCACCCTTATCTCGCAGCAGCTGGCAGCCTTATTCGGTCTAGCTCTGGCCAATGGATTGTGGGCTTTCAAGCAAACTTGGGGTGTTGCACTATTTTATCTGCGGAAAGTAAGGGAATTATACATAACCTCAAACTGGCCTGGGATTATGCTTTAAACAGATTTTACTCGAGGTCGATAATAAGGTTATATCTGACTCTATTACCGGGAAATGCAAGAGCCCCCTTCATAACTTTGCTCTGTTTCAGGAAATCAATAGCCTTATTAATCGACATTGGAAGGTGCAAGTACATCACGTCCTCAGAGAAGGTAATAAGTGAGTTAGGGTTGCATATTCCCATTGGGTATAAAGCCCTCCAACATGCCCCTACTACTATTGTAGAGCAACTCAAACAATAACTAATTGGAGTCTCAACTCCCAGATTATGTGTTGTTTAGTCGCCTAGGCTTTTTCCATTGTTGTATGGAAAAAAAAATGTTTGTTACCTTAATTAGGAAAGAAATGTATCATTTAGGAGTGCAAGACCATGATATGATTTTTTTTTTTTTTTGGAACAAAGACCATGATGTGATTGGATAACAAGACCTTTCTACTTATCATAAAATCAAACTTGTGATTTTTGATAGAAGGGATGACATTTTTCTCTATTTCCTATGTATGGGAAGCTTTGACAACGCATGGATTTCTTGGTTTTCAACAAAAACTTTACTGAAAAGAAAACTAATTAGTCGCAGTTTTACTGGGATGAGTATCTAATTTTGTGAGTTCTTCTTCTAATTGTTAACACTACATGTTAAAGGAATGCATAGGCGATTGTGATTCATCCAATTAAGTTTAATTAAAGTTTTCAAATTTTAGATTTGTATTTATAGAAAAATACATTAATATCCATGTTAAATTTTGTTTCTAAATTAAACTCTTAACTGTTAAGAAAAAATTACTATGAATAAAAAAAATATATTTTTGAATTTTAAGAAACAAATCAGTGTAAAACTGATTCAATTTCTAGTCTGATTTTGAAACATTGGTTTTTTAAGTCCTTAAAGTGATAACCAATAGATGGCTGTTGTAGTGTATTGTTTTGGGATTTATTTGAATGTTCTTTTTTTTTAATCCACAAAATCTGTCATAATTTATTCACTGTTTATACTATAATTTTTCCCTCCAAATTTAGTGACTAATTTATTTTTATCACAAATTTTTCGTCTCTAATTCGACTTTCTATCTTTATTTAAAGACAAAAAATTTATGTCTCTAAATACGAATTTTTTAATAGTATAGTTATATCTCTAAAAAAAGGAAGGGGTATAATTACAATCTTTACAGTCAATTAACTATAATTTTATTTTATATATTGAAAGTTGATAAGTAATATATGACAATTTTGCAACTTAGCTCAAGCAATTAACTAAAAAGTTGAATAAAGTGTTGGTGTGTAATAAAATGTTATAAATCAAAATATTATTAATTGAAATATTAAAAATATTGATAATTATTTTAAAACTTAGGAGGATCTGATTGTTGCTAAATGAAGCTGAAATACATAAATAAATAGTTAGCCAAAGAAATATTTTTTTTTCAGAAAATAATTATTAAATATTATAACTTTTAAAAAAAGAAAATATTGTTAAGAAGTGCTCCAAAAATCTGTTATATATATATATACACACACACACAAAAGACACTTAAAGTAACTTAACAATTAGAAGAACTCACAAATTAGATACTAATTTCATTAAAACTGTGACTAGTTAGTTTGTTTTCCCTATAGTTTCTGTTGAAAACCAACAAATTCATGTGTTCTGAAAGCTTCATATACATATAACATATGATATGATTTTATACACTAGATATGTGTATGTATGTATATATGTACATATGTGTGTCTATATATATATGTATATGTGTGTGTGTCTATATATATATGTACACATGCACACACATACACACACATATATATACACATTTAATTTTTATAATGTTAATATATATAACATTTTTTACTAAAATTTTCTTTTTGTAATTTATAGACCTTTTAGTCTTCGTCCTTTTTTGTGCTAAGATATATCATGTGGAAACATGATAGGAAAAAATTATTAAGATAAAAATAGAAATGATGATGGCTTTTTTGGGGATAAAAAAAGAAATATCGACTCAAATTTTGTTTAGACTTGCTTCCATTACAACATCATGCATGCAAGTCACTCTATTCTCTCTATATATTTCATTAGCTACAAAAGACTCCAACTATCAAAACCCACTTCTTCATCCTCCTATTTT
The DNA here is from genome assembly GCA_949634005.1 of Mallotus japonicus. Classification (NCBI taxonomy): domain Eukaryota; kingdom Viridiplantae; phylum Streptophyta; class Magnoliopsida; order Malpighiales; family Euphorbiaceae; genus Mallotus; species Mallotus japonicus. The sequence continues at coordinate 2,589 of CATIWK010210574.1, forward strand.
TATTTCCATTTTTTATCCACTATGACACTTTTTCATTCTTCTCTTCCATTTTCTTCTACACAACCAAATTTCAAAAGTTTTTCTCTTTCTTTTTCAAACAAAGTCTTCCCAATCCCATCTTTTACTCCACCAAAAAAATCCCTGTGCTCATTCCTCTTTATATTTCATTTCTTTCTTCTTTTAATTCTTAAAATGTCATCTCTAAGCCCAAGGTTTGGCTTCTTTATGCCAAGGAAAAAAGAAAAGAACACAATAATAAAAATGAAGAAGATGCATGGGATGAATAGGATAAAGAGGCACTTAAAGAAAAAACTAAAGCACAAGATAAAGAGAAAAGGCTAAGGAATATTTCGAATCCAACCTCCAAACCCATGACAGAGGTTCGCAGAAGGATGATTGCTGATAATATTAAAAGCAGAAATGAAGATGGATTGAGAGTGAGATATGAGCATATAGTTATACAATACAACATCAAGAAGGATGTTTTTCCTATGGCAACCGAATGAAGGCATTTACATTTGAACACTTTAAGGACAAGGTCAACTGTAAAAAAATGTGGTAACTCCTTCAATACATAAATATAAAGGGACAAACGCATTTGTCCTATAAGGTCTCCGAATTATCCAAAGGCCTTAAAAATGAGGAACCCAAAAGACAATTTGGGAGAAAGAAGGTCAAGAAGAAATAGATTGTAGGAAAAAAAATTTTCTTTTACTAAACTAAAAAATGGACAGAATTTTTGTAAGTTAACTTTTTGCCATTTGTTTTCTTAAACAAGGTCCATTTGTGTAGTAATCAACTCTCTTGTAATGGAATGCTTGAAGGTTTTAAGTAGTTTAATGAAATGTTTATAAGAATATTCTTTTTTTCTTTTCGTTTCATATGGATGCTTTTAGCTTTAAATTCATCACTATTTTGGCAGGGACTTCAATCCAGAGACATACATGTTTCAGGATAGTTATTAAAGATAATATATATATATATATATATATATATATATATAGACACACACACACAAGACTATCAAAGTAACTTAACAATTTGAAGAACTCACAAATTAGATGCTCATCTTATCAAACTGTGACTAGTTAGTTTACGTTCTCTATAGTTTCTATTGAAAACCAACAAATCCATATGTATGTATGTGTATATGTAAATATATGTGTGTCTATGTATACACGCACACATGCACATACATATATACATATATACACATTTAATCTTTATAATGTTAATATATATAACATTTTTTACCTATAATTTCTTTTTGTAATTTATAGACATTTTAGTTTTCATCCTTTTTTGTGCTAAGATTTATCATGTGAAAACATTATGGGAAAAAAATTATTAAGACAAAAATGAAAATGATGATGGCTTTTTTGGGGATAAAAAAGAAACGTCGACTCAAAAGTTGCTTAGATTTGCTTCCATTACAACACCATGCATGCAAGTTCACTCTATTCTCTCTGTATGTCTCATTAGCTATAAAACACTCAAACTATCAAAACCCACTTCTTCATCCTCCTATTTTCATTTCCATTTTTTATCCACTATGACACTTTTTCATTTTTCTCTTATATTTTCTTCTACACCTCCAAATTTCAAAAGCTTTTCTCTTTTTTTTTTAAACAAAGTTTTCCCAATCTCATCTTTTTCACCACTAAAAAAATCCTTATGCTCATTCCTCTTTCTATTTCATTTCCTTCTTCTTTTAATTCATAAGATGTCATCTCTAGGCCCAAGATTTGGCTTCTTCATGCCAAGAAAAAGAAAAGAAAAGAACACAGCAATAAAAATAAAGAAGATGCATAGGATGAATGAGATAAGGAGATACTTTAAAAAAAAACTATAGCACAAGGTAAAAAGCAAAGGTTAAGGGATATTCTGAATCCAACCTCCATACCCATAAGAGAGATCCGCAAAAGGACGATTGATGATGATATTAAACGAAGAGTGAAGATGGATTATGAGTGATATATGAGCATAGAGATATACAACACAACATCAAGAAGGATGTTTTTCTTGTGGCAACCGAAATGAAGGCATTTACACTTGAGCATTTTAAGGACAAGGTTAACTATAAAAAAAGTAGTAACTCCTTCTATACAGAAAAAAAAAGGGACAAACATATTTGTCCTATGAGGTCTCTGAATTATCCAAAGGCCTTAAAATTGTGGAACCCAAATGACAAATTGGAAGAAAAGATGGGCAAGAAGAAATAGATTGTAAGAAAAAAATTATCTTTTGCTAAAATGAAAAATGGATTGAATTTTCATAAGTTAACTTTTTGCCATTTGTTTTCTTAAACAAAGTCCATTTGTGCAGTAGTCAACTCTCTTGTAATGGAATGCTTGAGACATTTCTTTCCTAATTAAGTTAACAAATATTCTTTTGTTGTTCTAATTAGAAGAACCTAATTAATTGATAACTAATAGACATATATCATTTCCTATAAAAATCATGATTTTCTCTATTTGTCCCATATATATAACATATGATATGATTTTATACACTAAATATGTATATGTATGTATAGACGTATATGTATGTATGTGTGTGTCTATATATATACGCACATATGCACACACACACATATATATACACTCACATTTAATTTTTTTAATGTTAATATAGTTAACATTTTTTACTTATCATTTCTTTTTGTAATTTATAGACCTTTTAGTCTTCATCCTTTTTTGTGTTAAGATATATCATAAGGAAACATAATGGGAAAAAAATTATTAAGGCAAAAATAGAAATGATGATGGCTTTTTTAGTGATAAAAAAAGAAATGACGACTCAAAATTTTTTTAGACTTGCTTCCTTTACAACGCCATGTATGTAAGTTCACTCTATTATCTCTATATATTTCATTAGCTACAAAACACTCCAACTATCAAAACTCATTTCTTTATCCTGCTATTTTTATTTTCATTTTTTATCCACTGTGGCACTTTTTTCATTCATCTCTTCCATTTTCTTTTACACAACTAATTTTCAAAAGCTTTTCTCTTTCTTTTGCAAACAAAGTCTTCCAAACCTTATCTTTTTCTCTACAAAAAAAATTCCTACGCTCATTCCTCTTTATATTTCATTTTCTTCTTCTTCTAATTGTCAAAATGTCATCTCTAAGCCCAAGGATTGGCTTCTTTATGCCAAGAAAAAAAGAAAAGAACACAGTAATAAAAACGAAGAAGATGCATGGGATGAATGAGATAAGGAGACACTTAAAGAAAAAACTATAGCATAAGGTAAAGAGCAAAGGCAAAGGGATATTCTGAATTCAACCTCCATACCTATGAGAGAGATCCGTAAAAGGATGATTGGTGATGTTATTAAAGGAAGAAATGAAGATGAATTGGGAGTGAGATATAAGCATAGAGTTATACAATACAACATCAAGAATGATGTTTTTTCTAATTGCAACTGAAATGAAGGCATTTACATTTGAGCATTTTAAGGACAAAGTCAACTGTAAAAAACTATGGTAAGTCCTTCAATATAGAAAAAAGAAAGGATAAACACATTTGTCCAAGGATGTTAAAGGTCTTAAAAATGTGGAACCCAAATAATAATTTCGGAGAAAAGAAGGGCAAAAAGAAATAGATTGTAGGAAAAAAATTATCTTTTGCTAAAATGAAAAATGGACCAAATTTTTGTAAGTTAACTTTTTGCCATATTTTTTTTAAACAATGTCCATTTATGCACTAGTCAATTCTCTTGTAATGAAATTCTTGAGGGTTTTAATTAGTATAATGAAATGTTTATAAGAACATTGTTTTTCTTTTCGTTTTATATGGATGTTTTCAGCTTCAATTTGGTCACTATTTTGGCAGGGACTTCATTCTAGAGACATATATGTTTTAGGATAGTTATTAAAGATTTTATACATATATACACACACACACGCACAAGACTCTCAAAGTAACTTAACAAGTAAAAGATCTCACAAATTAGATAATCATCTAATAAAAACTGTGACTAATTAGTTTGCTTTTCCTATAGTTTCTGTTAAAAACCAATAAATCTATGTGTTCTCAAAGCTTCCCATATATAGGAAATAGAGACAATGTCATCACACCTTTTTTTTAATGACAAAGGAGGTAGAACCCTATGAACAAATCTTAGATAACTTCTAACATGGAAAATTCCACAAATATCATGAAAATGCCACTTCTAAAGTGCATGAGGAGGAGAAATCACATTTTTATTCTTATGATAATAAACAATGTCTTATCACCCAATCACCTCATGGTCTTCCACTTGAGACATTTTTTTTTCTAACAAAGTTAAGAAACGTTCTTTTGTTGTTCTAATTGGAAGAACCTAATTAATTGATAATTAATAGGCATACATCATTTCCTATAAAAATCATGATTTTCTCTAATTGTCTCGTATATATAACATATGATATGATTTTATACACTAAATATGTGTATGTATGCATATATGTATACATATGTGTGTGTCTATATATATATGCACACATACACACACACACATATATGTATATACACATTGAATTTTTATAATGCTTATGTTAATATATATAACATTTTTACTTATAATTTTTTTTTGTAATTTATAAACCTTTTAGTCTTCATACTTTTTTGTGCTAAGATATATGATGTGGAAACATGATGGGAAAAAAATTATTAAGACAAAAATAAAAATGATGATAGCTTTTTGGGGGATCGAAAAAGAAATGTCAACTCAATTTTTTTTAGACTTGCTTTTATTACAACACCATGCATGCAAGTTCACTCTATTCTGTATATATATTTCATTAGCTACAAAAGACTTCAACTATCAAAACCCACTTCTTCATCTTCCTATTTTCATTTTCATTTTTTTTATCTACTATGACACTTTTTCATTCTTCTCTTTAATTTTCTTCTACACAACCAAATTTCAAAAGTTTTTCTTTTTTTTTCAAACAAAGTCTTCCTAATCTCATCTTTTTCTCCACCAAAAAAATCTTTATGCTCATTCCTCTTTGTATTTCATTTTTTTCTAGTTTTAATTCTCAAAATGTTATCTCTATGCCCAAAGTTTGGCTTCTTCATGCCAAGAAAAAAAGAAAAGAACATAGCAATAAAAATAAAGAAGATTCATGGGATGAATAGGATAATGAGACACTTAAAGAAAAAAATTAAAGCACACGGTAAATAGCAAAGACTAAGGGATATTCCGAATCCAACCTCCATACCAAAGAGAGAGATCCACAAAAGGATGATTGGTGATGATATTAAAAGAAGAAATGAAGATGTATTGGGAGTGAGATATAAGCATAGAGTTATACAACACATCAAAAAAGGACGTTTTTCTTATGGCAACCAAACCCTCCCAAATAACCTATAATTTTAAGAAAATCAACCAAGTTTATTTGTTGCAATTGATTCTCATCCACATCCTTCCCAAACTCCCATTAATCAGCTTTATATTAGAATTTATTACAACATAACTTTTGAATCATCAATGTTTCCATGAATAAAACCCTTATTATGAAGATAATCCAATGGTAGAAGCACTTCTCTTCATCAAAAACAGAGAAAACAAAATATGCATTAACAAGTATTCTAAATGATAACTAAATAAGATAATTAAATAAAATAAACAACAAACCTTATAGATGTTCTCAGATGGTTATCTATATATCTTGTACCGGTATAAATATCACGAATGTTCTTTTTAGCTATGAAACTATAAAATGTCAAGTCAAATTGACCATAACATATTGCCCCGTTTACAATTTACTTAAAAAATGTTAGAGACCACAGATGAACTATGTTAGGATGAAATTTTTTTTTAGAATTGTGGTTGTAGTTCTTAGTCTATTTTCCATCTTCAACCAATAAAAATGAGGCATCACTCTGCTTCTTAGCACGCATGTAAAATAAGGTATCTCTCTCTTTCTTAGCATGCTTGTAAAATCGAAATTCAAGTGAGATAGAGCGGTCACTTATAAAATAAGTGAAAAATATTGAAATTTGTTGATTTGCACACTAATACAAGAAAATCAACCTTCAACAATCACATCATGGTCTTGCACTTAAGACATTTATTATCTAATTAAGTTAACAAACATTCTTTCATTTTTCTAATTGGAAGAATCTAATTCATTGATAATAAATAGATATACATCATTTCCTATAAAAATTATGATTTTCTCAATTTGTACCATATATATAACATATGATATGATTTTATACACTAAATATGTGTATTTATGCATATATGTATACACATATATATATATACACATTGAATTTTTATAACGTTTATATTAATATACATAACATTTTTACTTATAATTTCTTTTTGTAATTTATAGACCTTTTAGTCTTCATATTTTTTTGTGCTAAGATATATCATATGGAAACATTATAGGAAAAAAATTATTAAAACAAAAATAGAACTGATGACGGCTTTTTTGGTGATAAAAAAAAATGTCTACTTAAAATTTGTTTAGACTTGCACTCATTATAACACCATGCATGCAAGTTCACTCTATCCTCTCTATATATTTCATTAGATACAAAAGACTTCAACTATCAAAACCTACTTCTTCATCCTCCTATTTTCATTTCTATTTTTTATCCACTATGACACTTTTTCATTCTTCTCTTCCATTTTCTTCTACACAACCAAATTTCAAAAGTATTTCTCTTTCTTTTTCAAACAAAGGCCTTCCAATCTCATCTTTTTCTCCACAAAAAAAATCCCTATGCACATTCCCCTTTGCATTTCATTTTTTTTCTTATTTTAATTCACAAAATGTAATCCCTATGCCCAAGGTTTGGATTCCACATGCCAAGAAAAAAAGAAAAGAACATTGCAATAAAAATGAAGAAGATTCATGGGATGAATATGATAAGAAGGCACTTAGAAAAAACTAAAGCACATGGTAAAGAGCAAAGGCTAAGGGATATTCCGAATCCAACCTTCATACCCATGAGAGAGATCCGCAAAAGGATGATTGGTGATGATATTAAAGGAAGAAATGAAAATGCATTGGGAGTGAGATATGAGCATAGAGTTATACAACACAACATCAAGAATGTTGTTTTTCTTATGGCAACTAAACCCTCCCAAATAACCTATAAATTTAAGAAAGTCATCCAAGTTTATTTGTTATAATTGATTCTCATCCACATCATTCTCAAACTCCCATTAATCAGCTTTATATTGGAATTGATTACAACATAACTTTTGAATCATCCATGTTTTCACGAATAAAACCTTGATTATGAAGATACTCCAATGGTAGAAGCACTTCCCTTCATCAAAAACAGAGAAATCAAAATAAGCATTAACAAGTATTCTAAATAATAACTAAATAAGATAATTAAACAAAATAAACACCAAACCTTATAGATGTTCTTAGATGGTTATCTATATATCTTGTACCAGTATAAATATCATCAATGCTCTTTTTAGCTATGAAATTATGAAATGTCAAGTCAAATTGATCATAACACATCGCCTCGTTTACAATTTACTTAAAAAATGTTGGAGACAACAGATGAACTATGTTAGGATGAAAATTTTTTTTAGCATTATGTTAGTAGTTCTTTTTCTATTTTCCATCTTCAACTAATAAAAATGAGGCATCTCTCTGCTTCCTTAAACGCTTGTAAGATAAGGCATCCCTCTCCTTCTTAGCATGCTTATAAAATTGAAATTCAAGTGAGATAGATCGAAAACTTATAAAATAAGTGAAAAATATTCAAATTTGTTGATTTGCGCACCAATACAAGAAAATCAACCTTCAATAATCACATCATTGTTTTGCACTTAAGACATTTATTTTCAAATTAAGTTAATAAACTTTATTTCATTGTTCTAATTGGAAGAACCTAATTCACTAATAATAAATAGACATACATCATTTCCTATAAAAATCATGATTTTCTTTATTTGTCCCATATATATAACAAATGATATGATTTTATACACTAAATATGTGTATGTATGCATATATATATATATATATACACAATGAATTTTTATAATGTTTATGTTAATATATATAACATTTTTACTTTTAATTTCTTTTTGTAATTTGTAGACCTTTTAGTCTTCATACATTTTTGCGCTAAGATATAACATGTTGAAACATTATCGGAAAAAAAATTATTAAGACAAAAATAGAACTGATGATGGCTTTTTTGGTGATTAAAAAAAAATGTCTACTCAAAATTTATTTAGACTTGCTTTCATTACAACACCATGCATGCAAGTTCACTTTATCCTCTCCATATATTTCATTAGATACAAAAGACTTCAACCATTAAAACCCACTTCTTCATCCTCCTATTTTCATTTCCGTTTTTATTCATTATGGCACTTTCTCATTATTCTCTTCCATTTTCTTCTACACAACCAAATTTCAAAAGTATTTCCCTTTCTTTTTCAAACAAAGTGCTCTCAATCTCATCTTTTTCTCTACCAAAAAAATCCTTGTGGTCATTCCTCTTTGTATTTCATTTTTTTCTTGTTTTAATTCTCAAAATGTCATCTCTATGCCCAAAGTTTGGATTCTTCATTCCAAGAAAAAAAAACATTGCAATAAAAGTGAAGAAGAGTCATGGGATGAATATGATAAGGAGCACTTAAAGAAAAAAATTAAAGCACTCGGTAAATAGCAAAGGCTAAAGGATATTCTGAATCCAACATCCATGCCCATGAGAGAGATCCTTGAAAGGATGATTAGTGATGATATTAAAGGAAAAAATGAAGATGCATTGGGAGTGAAATATGAGCATAGATTTATACAACATAATATCAAGAATGATGTTTTTCTTATGGCAACCAATCCCTCCCAAATAACCTATAAATTTAAGAAAATCATCCAAGTTTATTTGTTGCAATTGATTCTCATCCACATCCTTCTCAAACCCCCATTAATCAGCTTTATATTAGAATTGATTACAACATAACTTTTGAATCATCCATGTTTCCATGAATCAAACCCTGATTATGAAGATCTCCAATGGTAGAAGCACTTCCCTTCATCAAAAATAGAGAAATCAAAATAAGCATTAACAAGTGTTCTAAATGATAACTAAATAAGATAATAAAACAAAATAAACAACAAACCTTATAGATGTTCTCATATGGTTATCTATTTATCTTTTCCCGGTATACATATCGCCCATGCTCTTTTTAGCTATGAAATTATGAAATGTCAAGTCAAATTGATCATAGCATATTGCCGCGTTTAGAATTTACTTAAAAAATGTTGGGGACCATGGATGAACTACGTTAGGATGAAAACTTTTTTTAGCATTGTGGTAGTAGTTCTTTATCAATTTTCCATCTTCAACCAATAAAAATGAGGCATTTCTCTGCTTCTTAACACACTTGTCAAATAAGGCTTCTCTCTCCATTATAGAAGGCTTGAAATATTGAAATTCAAGTTAGATAGAGCGAAAACTTGTAAAATAAGTGAAAAATATTTGTTGATTTTCTCACTAATACAAGAAATTCAACCTTCAACAATCACATCATGGTCTTGCACTTAAGACATTTTTTTTCTAATTAAGTTAACAAACATTCTTTCGTTGTTCTAATTGGAAGAACCTAATACATTGTTAACAAATAGGCATACATCATTTCCTGTAAAAATTATGATTTTCTCTATTTGTCTCATATATATAACATATGATATGATTTTAAACACTAAATATGTGTATGTATGCAAATATGTATACATATATATATATATATACAGTTTGAGTTTTTATAATGTTTACGTTAATATATATAACATTTTTACTTATAATTTCTTTTTGTAATTTATAGACCTTTTAGCCTTCATACTTTTTTGTGCTAAGATATATCATGTGGAAACATTATGGGAAAAAAAATTATTAAGACAAAAATAGAACTGAAGATGGCTTTTTTGGTATTATGAAAAGAAATGTCAACTCAAAATTTCTTTAGACTTGCTTTCATTACAAGACCATGCATGCAAGTTCACTCTATCATCTCTATATATTTCATTAGCTACAAAAGACTTCAACTATCAAAATCCACTTCTTCATCCTCTTATTTTCATTTCAATTTTTTACCCACTATGACACTTTTTCATTCTCCTCTTCCATTTTCTTCTACACACCCAAATTTTAAAAGTTTTTCTCTTTCTTTTTCAAACAAAGTCTTCACAATCTCATCTTTTTCTCCATAAAAAAAATCCTTGTGGTCATTCCTCATTGTATTACATTTTTTTTCTTGTTGTAATTCTCCAAATGTCATCTCTATGCCCAAAGCTTGGCTTCTTCATGCCAAGAAAAAAAGAAAAGAACATTGCAATAAAAATGAAGAACATTCATGGGATGAATATGATAAGGAGCACTTAAAGAAAAAAATTAAAGCACACGGTAAATAGCAAAGGCTAAAGGATATTCTGAATCCAACATCTATGCCCATGAGAGAGATCCTTGAAAGGATGATTGGTGATGATATTAAAGGAAGAAATGAAGATGCATTAGGAGTGAAATATGAGCATAGAGTTATACAACACAATATCAAGAAGGATGTTTTTCTTATGGCAACCAATCCCTCCCAAATAACCTATAAATTTAAGAAAATCATCTAAGTTTATTTGTTGCAATTGATTCTCATCCACATCCTTCTCAAACTCTCATTAATCAGCTTTATATTAGAATTGATTACAACATAACTTTTGAATCATCCATGTTTCCATGAATCAAACCCTGATTATGAAGATTCTCCAATGGTAGAAGCACTTCCCTTCATCAAAAACAGAGAAATCAAAATAAGCATTAACAAGTGTTCTAAATGATAACTAAATAAGATAATTAAACAAAATAAACAACAAACCTTATAGATTTTCTCAGATGGTTATCTATTTATCTTTTCCCGGTATAAATATCGTCAATGCTCTTTTTAGCTATGAAATTATGAAATGTCAAGTCAAATTGATCATAACATATTGCCGCGTTTAAAATTTACTTAAAAAATGTTGGAGACCACGGATGAACTACGTTAGGATGAAAACTTTTTTTAGCATTGTGGTAGTAGTTCTTTGTCTATTTTCCATCTTCAACCAATAAAAATGAGGCATCTCTCTGCTTCTTAGCACGCTTGTAAAATAAGGCTTCTCTCTCCATTATAGCAAGCTTGCAAAATTGAAATTCAAGTGAGATAAAGCGAAAACTTGTAAGTAAAAAATATTGAAATTTGTTGATTTGCTCACTAATACAAGAAATTCAACCTTCAACAATCACATCATGGTCTTGCACTTAAGATATTTTTTTTCTAACAAACATTCTTTCGTTGTTCTAATTGGAAGAACCTAACACATTGTTAATAAATAGGCATACATCATTTCCTGTAAAAATCATGATTTTCTCTATTTATCTCATATATATAACATATGATATGATTTTAAACACTAAATATGTGTATGTATGCAAATATGTATACATATATATA
>CATIWK010210605.1:0-20441 GCA_949634005.1 Mallotus japonicus
ACACCATTTACCTATATAATCAATCATTAGCCATCCATCTGAGGGTCTGCCAGTTGCCTTACCAATGGTTTCACCATAAGGCAATCGAGCATGATAAGCTTGAGGAACTTCTATTATAGAATTTCCTGTATCTGATATGGAATCACCCAATTGGTAAATTGCATCAAATTTACAAACCTTAAGGTCTTGTGCCTTACAACAACAATGCAAAAACAATGAGCCAATTATAAGAACATGAAACAAAGCTATGTATGTACTCATTTTATTTTATTTTTTTGGGTTTTGTGTACCTGCTACAATTCGTATAATAGATATGGTAATTTCTGCTTGCACTTCTCTACATTTATATAGGCATAATAGAGAAGTAATGTCAGATACACTAATTTTTTTTTTTTTTAAGGAATCAGCTACACTAATTTTTAAACTGTGAAAAACAATAAAACAGCTAAATTACATGTATGTATGCGTGATTTGTCAAGGTGGAACCTCATGAAATCATAGAATTTAAAACAAATAAATTGATACATTACTAAATTTAGACTATATATGGTGAAGCTATAAATTTGAAATATATACCACAGAAGATATCATTTGCATAATACCTTTCTTAACCAAAAACGAATCCCAAAAAAATAATTAGTTTTTAGTTTTTAAAATAGAGTGGCATACAGCCAACTTTTAACCTAAGCCCTAGAACCAATTTAATGAACTAATTTTATGTTCAAAATTGAATGAATCATCTTAAGTTTAATTTTTTTATATTAATTTTATGATTTTCTTTGTCATTTACATCTTTATGAATTATAAGTTTTAATTAGGTCTATTGGTGTTAAAAATCATAACTTTTACGACTTATAAATTTATTTCAAGTTTTAAAATTTGACAAAATAATATAATTTGGCCAATTAGTTACAATTTTAGCATAATGTGCAATTTAGTTAAAATTAACAAAAAGAAGGCCACGTCTACATTTTTTTGTTTTGACTAAAGTGAAAATTATACTAAAATTGCAAATAATTTGTCAAATTATGAAATTTTTGTTAAATTTTAAAGGTCTGTATAAATTTATAATAAGTTATAAATGTTGTGATTTTTGGTACCAATTAACCTTTTAATTTATAAATAGTTAGTCCTTTATGGATGGTGCCTTATATGCATGATATTGAAAAGTTGGAATTCAACAATAAAAAAAAGAGACTAATTAATTTCATATGCAATGCATTTCACTGCATAAAATTAACAACGAAAGATTTATAATTATGCAAACTTATTGATGTTATACTATTAACTCATCTTTGAACAATTACATAATTGATGAGCTGATCAATGATCTATCACACCCGGCACCTCAACCGGATACCGATGAATTCGATCCATCCAAACGTTTGAAACATCTGGTTTCATCTTAGAAATACACTTCCAAACAGCGCTGTTACATTTAAATCCACTCCCAAATGCTAATTGCCAGACTCTATCACCCTTTTTAACCCTACCTTTTGCCTCAAGATATGCTAATGTATACCAAGTTGATGAAGAGGAAGTGTTTCCAAATCTATAAAGTGTCATCTTTGATCCTTCAAGATCTCTGTCTTTCAATTTAAGACTCTCCTTTATTGCATCAATCACGGTTTTCCCACCAGCATGAACACAAAAATGATCAAAAGCTTTCTTGAAATTAGGTACATAAGGACCTCTCTTTTTTGCTGATGGCCAAATTGTCATCCACAAAATTGATATCCCATATTTGATTAGCTCAGAGTAAGGTAGCACCAATGCAGCCAATGTAGCTAAGTTAGTCTTCAACCCTTCACCAGCTACTTGAAGAATTGACCTTGACAAATACACTCCAGTAAATCCTTCATCATCTTGTTGTTGAACAACACAATTATATGAACTATCCTTAGAACCTAGATGAGTTCTAATAAGATGTTTAAGCTCATATTTAGCAATTTTCTTGTCGCATTTTCGATTCGAGAGCAAAATTGCAGCTCCCCCCATTCGAAACAAGCAGTTTGCAAGCAGCATAGACTTATCTTTACCATGATACATGTTGGAACATATTGATTCTGTGCTAACGACTAGAGCTAAAGAGTTTTTATGCACTTTGAGGAGGTCTTTAGCTAAGGATATAGATAAAAGACCAGAGCTGCATCCCATTCCAGAGAGGTTGAAGCTTCTTACGTTGCTTCTAAATCCAAACTTGTTGATTATCATTGATGCTAAAGAAGGAGTTGGGCATGAAAGGCTACAATTTGTGACTAAAATGTCGATGCTTTCTGGATCTATCATGTGCTTGGTGAAGAGGGCTTGTAAAATAGTAAATACCACCATTTCAACTTCTTCAGCGGTAGACTTAAATGAATGATCAGTTGGGATTAGATGAATACCTGAAGGGAAGTAAGATTCATTTCCAAGACCTGATCTTTCGATGACTTTGGTCTGAAATTCAAGAGTTTCACTATTGAATTTACCGATAACTTCTTCATGTTCTATGAAAGTAGAGATTGGAACTCTATGAGTATCAGGTGCTTTATGGCACAGAAAATCAACAAGGTAAACACGTTTGTAACTGAAAGAAAGGTACATGAAAATTGCAAGAAGAGCAATTGCTGCGAGGACTTTGAAGTTGAGAAACAGGACTAAGAGTCTTCCAGGAATGTTGTGTTGATCAAACATGATTGGATCCATCATTGCCAGAGGTTGTTCTGTTAATTCTTTGGTGAATCTTTGAATTATCTACTAGTTAAAATCTCGATCTAAATATGGGAGTAATTTGATGGTGTTAAATATTTCAGACGGTGAAAAGATTGTGGGTCGTTGTTTGAGCATAACCAACGGCTGATTAGAGACTCATGCAATGGAAATGAATCATATCCATGGAACCCCATGTGCACGCTTTAATTAATCTTCACTGTAATTATGCAGATGACTCAAATTTGCTATAATTTATTCAGTTTAATTTTCAAATGATATGTAAACTGTAAATCAAGCTTCAGACCATGGCGGGGCAGATTTTGGGCTTCACTATTATTATTATATCAGGCTACTTTGTTCATGGCCGAGGATATTAAGTTACTGGCAATGCTAGTGATTTTTCGACTACTAGTTATAGTAGCTCCATGAGTGTTTTTTTTTTTTTTTTCCAACTACGAAATGTTTGCACACTATATTACTAAATACTATATTAGATATAAAGTATATTTCATAAATGATGCTAGTCCATAAAAATTTGACCAAATAAGAATCTATAAGATTTCATTTGATGGAATATCTCTGACTACAACCATTAGTTATGGTAGCAAAAAAGAATTCTATACCATTACCAGTGAAGAAGTGGCTGAAATGACCAATTTTTTCTAGTAGTACCGTAAAATAAAGAAATTGAATTCGTTCCTTAAATTAACTTTTATTTATTTTAAAAAATAAAAAATTACTTTTTTGTGCATTAAAATATTAATATTCATTAGCTTGATTGATTGGCATTTGTTCCCCAAAGTCATTAAATTTTAATCAATTTTGTTCAATTTGAACAAGATAAGAAAGAAGGAATAACCCCTTATTTGGTCCCTCTACTATACGAATTTTCCACGATTGGTCCCTAATCATTTAATTTGAAGAATTGAGTCCCTCGATTTTTATTTTTTTTTTAATTTCATCCTTTTATCACTCAGAATGTCAAATTGAAGATGCTGTCATCTTCTGTTGAGTTATAAAAGTACATCTGAACAAAAAGCATGTCTGAACCAGCTGTTAAAAATAAACAATTTGCATCAACAGCTTGATGCAGCTCACAATTAACAGTGAAATTAAGTTCAAATGATCAAGCTCACAACCAATATTGGTTGAGATATGCTTTTATAACTCAACAGAAGACGACAGCATCTTCAATTTTGCATTCTAAGTGATAAAAGGATGAAATTAAAAAAAAATAAAAGTCGAGGGACTCAGTTCTTCAAATTAAATGATTAGGGACCAACCGTGGAAAACTCGTATAGTAGAGGGATCAAATAATGGGTTTTGCCTAGAAAGAAAGACGGTAAAAATTTCACATTATCTTATTTAACGCATCATTGTATGTACTACAACCCAAATATGAAATATCACTTAAGCGGAAGTAGTCTTCTGCCAGTTAATTCCAATAATTATTGGTCCCAAAGGTATAAAATTAGGAGTTTAGTAAAATCAATCAAATTCCAAGTAATGAAATAAATATTTCCAAGAACGAAAAAAAATTATACTTGAACACAGTATTCTAAGTCCATTTACTCCTAAAAATTTTGTTGGAAATCCACCTGAGGGCATGAACTTATTTTCTAAATTAAGTCTAAACAACTAGTTTCAATCTCGTAATTAATTTACAGAAATGTTTTTATGTTCCTTGCCAGAATCTGAGCATTTACATGCCACTAAGAACATGAGGTATATATATGTTCTGGCAAGTGACATAATCATTGTTCTAAGAAAAAAATTCTAGAGATTTGTGCATTGCGTGTTCACAGCCACACACTCACACCACAGATATATTCTCTCATTTCCCTGTTGTTACTGTCATCTTGTTGTTTACTTGAACATTGCTTGCATTTTAAGGTTCTTCAATTCACCACTGTCCCTTGTCCCGTTCCCCTTCCCCTTCAGCTCCACTCCTCACTCTTGTCCACCATTTCAATTTCCAACACCTCTATTGCCCTATCAATTTGCGACAATCACATATCACTACATAATATTTTTTAAAAAAATTACTGTTTTGCCCCAAATATACAGGTAAATCCAATAGAAGGGAGGAATTTTTTTTTTTTTTAAGTTATCATTTATGGCACGAAACATTACCCAAAAAAAAAATCGATTGCTTGTAGAAAAAGGAAGAAAACAAATCCCCCACTTTCTAAGGAAATTTGATAACCTTCTTTTTCCTTTTTTTCTTTTTCTTTTTCTTTTTCTTTTTGTACTGCCAAATCTACCTCCTCTGTCAACACTTACACCATGTATTATTTTTGCTCCTGCCAGTTTGGACAGGTTCTGACGTGTATAACTTTGCTTAGGGTTATTTCATATACTGATCTGTGCTAGTACTATAAAATTATACATGTGACCTAAGTTAAGTACAAATTTTGCATCATCTTTTTTTTTTTTTAAAAAAAATCACTTTTTATGGCTTGAAATAAGTCTACTGGCTTGCATTATCCATTTGAATTCGTCAGTCTCTTTTTGAATTAACTCAAAATTGACTAGTGAAAGTGGAAATGTGAATTTTTTTATTAATAATGATTAATAAGAAACTTGGGCGTGCCAATAAATTACATAACATGAGTACGAAAATTAAAATAAATTTCAGAAATCAATAATAGTTAGATGGCCTTTAACAAAGGAACTAGACAATTTTCTCATTGCCATGAAAAAGATATGATCATTTGAGAACTGAGGGAATTGAACTGGAAACCTTACCCACATCTATTTGCTCAATTTTGCATGTTATGTTACTTGGATGTATGTATTGTAGTGGATCCCTTCTAGTGGAGTGGAGCCCAAATGTTTAAAGATATAAAAAAAAAAGTCAAAAAAAGGCTGCAAAAGAAAAAAATTGTTGACAAATTTTTTTTGTTTTCTTCTTACATGCAAATGCCTATATAAAGGCACGGATGGGCAGAGAAAGGATGGCATAAGGAGGGACAAGCAAAAGAAGAAAATTAGAGAGCGAGAGAGAAAGAGCTCCTGTGAGGAAAATTTAAGTAATTTTTGCATTGTAAGAGTGAGAGAGTTTTTTTAAGGTTTGGGAAAGTTTTCTCAAAGGGTGAGTAACAAAATAGTGAGGAAATTATTTTGGGGTGTGGGAAACACTTTGAGTGCCACTATTTTGGTGAGATCTCTATTATTATGTACCTCTAATATTAATATAGAGAAGACTCTCTCTTGTACCTACTATTTTTTATAGTGGAAGAAAATTATTCGGAGCTTATCCCATGGACATAGCCCAATACTAAGGGTGAACTACGTTAAAATTTTGGTGTCATTTATTATTTATACAGCAGGTTTTACTGCCTATTTTACTCACTCATTGGTCCGTTTGACCACCTCCATATATTTATTTGTTTGATTATTTCTGCAGTAATTTTATTTTGTCTCTGTGAACATTATTCCGCTGCGCCAACTTCTGTTAATTTTCCCAACACATTCTACCTCAGTGAAAATGTAAAAAAAATTCGTTTCTTATTTTCTTTGATTTTTTTCTCTTCTTGGAATACTCATTTGGTGTTCTTATTTGAATTGATTTTACTTTTGTTTGTTTATTATGTTTGAATTTCATTTTGGGTTTTTTTTGTCATTAATGTGTAATATCTAATGATAGTAACTGCATAAGCTCTTATCCATAAGCTCTTTAGAGTTAATACTCTTTTTGTTCCTTGTCGTCGATTTGGGATGTGGATGTTATTAAAGATTTGTTTAATGAAAGAGACTGTTAGCTTGTCTTGTAGAATCCTTTAAGTTCCAGAAGTAATGTTGATAGTTAATACTGGTTGATGTCACCATCTAGATGTTTTACCGTGCGTAGCTGCTATAGACTGATTTCTGGTGAGCTTTAGGGTGTTTCTGATATAATGTGGATGAAAATTTAGAATTTGAAGGTCCTATTAAAGATCTGCAATTTTTTATGGTGTTTTGCCAATGAATGCTTACCTACGAAAGCTGCTTTGCAGTAGAAAATGGTGTTTGTTAAGAGCAGCTGTCCTATTTGTGGTTTTTCTCTTGAGACTGTCTCTCATGTGTTGTTTTTTTGTCCACTTGCTGTTGACTACTGGAAACTTATGAATGTTGATATTTCTTTTGATCCTTAGTCTACTATTCTCTTGTCTCTGGATGCTTGTGCAGAATTTGCGTCTATCTGCTTTGGTTTGTGGTCTAATAGGAATGATCAAGTCTGGAGGAATAACTGTCATTCTGCTATAGTAATTCCCACTATTGCAGGTCAGCATCTCTCTTCTTGGTTTAATGCTAGAAGTCACTTTTTCCTTAATTATTAGAATCCAATGCAGCTTGAAGGTGATGTTGTTTGGTCTAGACCCCTACCAATTTGCTAAAAGTAAATGTAGATACTGCTCTTTCATTTGGAATTCCAAAATTGGGTGTTGGTGATATCTTGAGGGATTCATCTAGTTTATTCATTGGTGCTAAGGCAGTCAGCTTTCCGTTTTGTTTCTCTTTTAAAGAAGTAGACGCTGCTGGTGTCAAGGAAGCTCTGATTTGGCTTAAGGATCTTCGTTTAGACGATTGCATTATTGAATCTGATGCTTTGTAAGTGATTCAAGCTCTTCATGATCCATCGTATCTTTCACCGTTTGGTTTGCTAGTTGATGATTGTCGCTTTTTGTGAAGAAACTTTAACAATGTTTCTATTAGATTTGTTCGTATGTATATGAATGATGGTTGGAGTTGTATGTTGCCTGACATTGACAATTTTGGTTGGAGTTGTATGTTGCTTGACATTAAACTTGTTTGGTTTATTGGAAATTAAATTAACTATTTGTTTTAGTGTATGTGCGTTTGTTAACTAATTAAATTCTAATTGCTTTTATCCTCATTAGTTTTGGTGTAGGACTTGTCTTTTATCCTTTGCTATTAGGCTTAATGGTTGCTTTTATAGATTGGGGTTTTGGTTCATTCTCATTAGTTTGGGTGTATGAATTTGCAGCTTGCACAATGTTAATTAACCTTCATTTTGTATTTATTCATCGAAAAATCTTTGCTCTACACTTTTCACTTTAGACTTCCTCAAATTTTATGCTTGGTCACTCACATAGTCCATTCTTTGTCTCTTATATACTTCTTTAACGTTTCTCTGCCTAATGTTTCTCCTTTGCTTTCCACTTTTATTTTTAAGGAAAAAGCTCTCACACTGCCAAAGACCCATCCTTTGCACACAACCCAGGAGACTTGTTGTCGCTGCTGTGGCTAAAACGGTAGCAAAATCTTATAACTGTGAACTGGAGGAGAGGTTGGGTATCAGATAAGCCATTCAAAATTATTATCATCAAGGTACTTACATATATATATATAGCAATTGATGGTTCCCAAAATGTCTCAGCTCCATCTAGGATCTTTGAATGCTGCAAAAATGGAAAACAAAGTGAGCTAAGGGTTCGGGACACCCCGAAACCCCTCCGACACTCAAGTCAGGAAATCACCACAGTGGAAATAGCCAGTGTGGTTAGAAAAATAGATAATGAGGATGAAGATGATAAGAACATAAGTTTGATGTGAGAAAATGGTGTAATACTGCATTTATAGAGGAAAATAAAGAAGAAGAAGAAGAAGAGGAAGAAAAAGTGGTGTTTTTATTACTTAAAGAACCAATGAGGTGTCAAATGGTGGTTGGCTACACAATGGTTATTACTGTAGCGCGTCAGGAGCGTTAGAGCGGTCAAATCAAGAGTGTTAGAGCGGTCAAATCAAGAGTGAGGTGTGTTTGACCTGTGATGGGACGTGTCAGGGAGTAGGTCTGTCAGGTACCAGAGTAGCGTTTACTGCAGTGGACGTATGCCCATAGCGCATTTCCAGTATGGATTTAGTCTATGTGGTCATCTGATCATTTCTATGCATTATGCCAGTGTGAAAAAAGGTTGATCCCAATTCATTAATGAGATTGATGACATGTCTTCTTAGTCAATGGTCAATGGTCAATGTGCCACGTGGCAACTTATAATAGGCCGAATTTTCCATGCACCATCAGAGCCCCCCATCCAGGCGTGAGATGATGAATGATAGGTCAAGTCTAGGTGACCCAAGTGTACAGATACAACCACATAAATTTCCACTTTGGCTTTCCATTTTTATCAATTCCATCTATCATCTTTCTTTCTTTGAAGGCAACTTCTTGCTTTCTTTAGTCCATCATGTACCTTTCGGTTGAGTATACACAAGTAGTTTCAGCCCCTCGTATAGTACTAATGGAACATGTCTCTTATTTTCGGTATTATAAAAAATATGAGTCTTCCCAAATCCAACAAATTTAACTTGTCCAAGGAGGAAATAGTGTATCTGGCTAATCTTAGGAGCTAGAAGAAGGCTGGTGCTTCGAAGAAGGCATCTGTAAGAGGTTCTCATCTTGCTTAAACAAATGTTCACTAGGGCATCATAACCAGGAAGAAGATTGCCACACTGGAAGTTAGGTAGACCTAGTTGGACATTTCACATTATAGCAAACATAAGGAGATCCTTCAATGTGACAAATGCAAAGAAAAGAGCAACTCCTGATTTAATTGAGTTCGCAACTGATTCTGAAACTAAAAGTAAGAGTGAACCATTCACTCAAAAGTCGAGACACATAAGCCAACCTTCCAATTGGTTCTTGAGACTTGGTGAAGGGTAACATTGTTGTGAAAGTAAAGGTGAAGCCTAGGATAGACCGGGAATGGGCTTCTCCATGTAGAATTCTTTAGCTTTCTGAGTTGCTCGTATTCATTGTCACTGTACTAACTTACATTTGTGGTATACTATATGATCAAGACTTTAAAGCCATGAGGGTTGGATAGAAGACGCCAAGGTGGCCAAAGAGAATTTCCATTTGAAGAAGGAAATACCAGAGTTAAAAGATGCTTGTGACAAACTTATTCTTCCATTCCATTTTTTCTGAAGAAGAATTCAGAGGAAAAATAGACAAAACATGTTGAAGTTAAAGAAGGAATCGATTACACACACTGGAATATAGATGAAGCGTGGTATGAACACGAAACCGGTTAGGATAAATTTCAAAAATTTTTCCTAGTGTGTAACCTTTGCATAAAAGGCAAGAATTCCAAAATTACCAAGATCACAACACATTTAATTTACACAACTAATTTGCTTGCATGGTTAATAGACAATATAAATCAAAGATTCATAAAACAACCAAGACACAAAGCATGGCATGAGACCTACATCTAATGTTTAGTAACTCTTATAAACTCCAAATGTTTGTAGCACACTCGATAGGCTTTAAGAAATGGTTGATGCAAATCTACAAGCTCCTAGCTCCCCAAGTGTGAAGCCTCTAGCTTGAAACACACAAGTGGCACTAAAATGACTCCAAGCTTTGAAGAATCTCTAACCATAAGCTCCTCCTTTGTGGTGACCGAAAGCTTGCTAGAGCTCCTTTCCTTGCTTGGATGATGTAGGACTTCTTGCCTCCTTTGGATGGATGTAGCCTTTACTTGCACAACTCTTGCACAAGGGATGATGATAATGGACTTATGAAGAAATACAACTCTTGTATCTCTCACTTACACACTTAGAAGAAAGAAGAAGAATAAGACTCAACTCTTGAGAACTCTCTCTTATTTTCTCTCTTTTTATCTTAGTATTTCTTAGGAAGTGGTAAGTGTTCTTGTGTAGAGAATATCCACTAACTTAGTGTATATGTGAGAGACTAATTTTGCATGTGTAGAGATCCTCCACTAACTCAAACTTGAGTATTGAATAAGCCATCTCATGCATGTAGAGATTGTCCACTTGCACTTTGAATTATTTAACATTTAAATAAAGCCTTTCTCACTAATACACTTAATTATCCAAGCCCATTCATCATCCATTAAATTACATATATATGGTCCATCTCATGGCCTAAATCCAAACTAGCAAAGGTGGCAAATATCAATTTGGTCCGTAAACTTAATATCACATATTAAATTAAGTCCAAATTAATATTTAGTAGTCCTAACCTTTGAATTAGATTTCGGGATATGCTAGATCCCCGTACAAGCGAAAATCCAATTCAATTAATTTAATTAATTAATTAAACACTTTAATTAATAATCAAATTAATTATTATCATTGTCAGTGCTACTCTTATGTGTGTGACTTACTTGGTTCAAGTCCAAATGGCAATGGAAATCAATAATATTAACTCTTAATATTATTGGAAACTCTTTCCAAGGTAAATGTGAAAATCCCAATTAATCACATTTAGTTTCCATAAGTCGTGAGTGACCCCCAACATAGATGTCACGACTACCCAATTGGAAATGAATGTTATCCAGAGATTCATAAGAACCATAGAATATAATTACCGTGCACTCAATGTCCCTTCATTTCAAGATCCCGACATCGGCTAGAGTCATGGTCAATCAAGCTCTAATTGCCTCAATCATATGACCTCATCTTCAATTTAATTCTCGATAAAACATGACTTATACTAGAAATACTTTCTAGCACTGAGAACTCTTTTCGGTTAAGTCAAGCTTGACCTGGCCAGGTACTTATTCATCGAGAATAACTTAGATAGCATAGGATCTTATCCTGGTTCACTCCAGGTAATGAATTCCATCTTGGCCGATCACTCATCCCTACATATTACTAACTAGAGCCACCACACGCCATATACCCATACATGGCTAGCACAGGTATGTAAGCGGTAACAAACTCTAACCAACCATATATGGATGACTGTGTCACCTCAGGTCAAAGGACCATATGCACCATTATGTCTAAGACAGTGATTGTTGACAAAAGTGAATTTTTATGCAATCACTTATCTTACGTCACAGTTCGATCCACCTATCACATGAGTATCCATATGTCTATTCTGATATCTCATATCAAGTAGCATGAGACTCACTACCTCCCACTATCGATATCACATATCAATCAAGGAAAATAGACAGAGGTGATAGTCTGTGGATTAATACTACCCATATATTAATCCTATGACTACGAACATTTTATAGCATATGTACTAAAAAAATTTGTCACTCATATTATCAACTCTTGATAATAAATTCTTTTAACATAATGCTAAAGGGTAAATACTCAAATAAAATAAACACTTTATATAAATGAATATTTTATTACCATAGGGATAAAAGTACAATGTCATTTATATTACAAAAAATAGCACTAGGGCACATCTATACTAACAATACACACTTAAACAAACATAATTAAATGCCCAAACTTAAGTTTGTTACGATCAAAATCAAGATTGATTATTGCTAAGGTCAACAATCCCATTCCTAAATTAGATGATATGTTAGATGAGTTGTATGGTGCAAGCATATTTACCAAGATTGATTTGCCAAGCTATAAAGTGGGGTGCCGTGACCTTTTCCAAGCCACAAGTAAGGGTGCCGTGACCTTTTCCAAGCCACAAGTGGGGGGTGTACTGTATAGCCCTGACAGGCCTCAAGTGCTAGGTTTCGAAGAAACCGAAATGCATGTAAAATTTTTTGTGAGGGGGTACACTGTATAGCCCTAACAGGTCTCAAGTGCCAGGTTTCAAAAAAACCAAAGTGCATGTAAAATCTTTTTTAGGCGCTATGTAACCTTTGCCAAGCTACAAGCAGGATATACTATACGGCCTTGCCCAAGCCTCAAGTGCAAATGTTGCGTGTGATTTTTTAAAGTCATAATATGTGTAAAACCAAAATGCTATGATGCAATTTTGATTTTTAAAATTGTGATGCATGAGGTTCTTGTTCGTACTTTTAGTGGTTTACCTTTGCTGGTAAGTGGTGCGTATCAGGAACTTTGAGTCAACCCGGCTACATCTGTCTCACCTTGATGTGGTTTTTGCAATTTTGATTTTTTGCCAAGGACATTTCTGATTATGTAGTGGAGAGCAAGCGTTCCACATGATTAGAAGGAAATTCACCAAATGAGGTTGTTGAGAATCCCGATGTACAAGGCTACTCTCAATATCATGTCATTCCCTTTGGAAGTAAATGCTTTGATCATACTTCTTTTGCAGAGCATCTTCTCTTCTCAAGCATTCCCCGCCTTTTGATATTCAGCGTCAATGTCGTCGAAGAGGTCTTAGAATACTCTTACTTTCTTTCAAAGAGCATTGGAGTGGTTGCTTTTCTGTACTAGCTTTCCCTCTTTGGCTATTCCCTGCCTTTTGATATTCAGCGTGAATTCTGCTAAAGGATCCTTTAGATACTCTTACTCAATTTTAAGCATTAGAGTAGTCTGAGTATGATTTCTTTTTATTTTTATTATTATTTTTGCAGCATTTAAACCTCTTTCAGGGTCTAACATGATAATCTCAGGTTACCCGAACGTCTCAGTTCCCTACGACTCTTCTTTTGGTGGATTTTATGTCTTTCATGAGGTTGTCAAGCATTAAATTGATTATAAATGAGAATCTCGACTCGAAGTTGCTGGTCAAACTTGAGAAGCTTTAAAAATTTTGTCAAAGTGAGATGATCGCTGTAAAGGTTGACTGGTTCGTCCCTGTCACTTGTCCTCTCTCCAGTGATAGTACACCTCTACGAGCACGAGAAAATAATGTTTGGAATGCAAATGAATGCATGAATGAATGAATATATGAATTTATGTGAAGAAAAAAAAAGAGAAAAGGATAAAAAGGACTTCCCTGAATTTTTATGTTTTTTGGGGTCATTTCGGGCTTTTGCTGTGAGTTCCCAGCTTTTGAGTGTGTCTCGGGTAGATGTTCGGACCTCTAAGGTGCCTTCGGGACCTTCTGGAAGCTTCAATGCATGAGAATGCGCGTCTCGGAAGCTTTTGTGGGTTATGGACTGCATCGTGGGTGCGACCCACGCGTATGGGTCCAACAACCCATAAGAGTAGGTCAAGCACCCACGCGCGTGGGTTAGAACCCACGCTTGTGGTTCCTTTTTGGATGCACAGAGCTAGGTATAAAAGGCCTTTCTTTGTCTTTTTCTTCATTTTTTAACTTTTTTCTCTCTCTTCTCTTTAGAATTCTCTAAACTTTAGGCTTTCCTCACTTAAAATATATACCTATACAAGGAGGTGAAGGCGGTGATGGGGATGACCTCCTCGGGCAGATTCCCCCTAGTCTTGCGATTGGCTTAGAGGAGCTTGATGAGGGAGCTCCTGGAAATCAGGTGGTAGGCAGTGCTGCGCGTTAGAAGTCGGTGCCTGTTCATTGCACGAGGCACAGAGTGTTGAGCAGACAGGAGATTTCTCTCGTTTTGAACTTGAGGGAGCATGTCTAGGTGCTTCACCTAGACATGCACACAAACCTTCCACTTCTAATTCAGGGAGATGACGATTATGCCCCTCGACTTTGCTGCTTTTACGGGGTTCTCATTTGTTGGTCAGCGGATCCCTTTTGACATCTCGGAGGATCCTATGGGGCTGTGCCACGATCTGTTAGGCTACAGTCCTCAATTCAGAGTTGGTTGGGGCAGTCTGATTTCATATGACAGGCTCTGGCAGGCTTGTGATGATGTTGCTGGAGATAGGGCTGATGATGTTGAGAGATGAACCTAGTGCTTCATTTTTTACTTGATAAGCACCATGGTGTTCCCTAATACGAACAACACTAGCGGCTCTTGGTTGCTTCCCCTACTACGGGATCTCGACGCCTTGCGAGATTACGACTAGGGTTCTGCCGCCTATAATTATCTCCTCCACAACCTAGATGACGAATGCAGGGATAGCTCCTGGATCTGCGGTATACCGCTGGTGGTTGATGTGAGTTATTTCAGACAAGTACCGTTCTTTTCCTTTTTTTTTCTTGGTATACTGTTCTTGACACATTCTCTTTTACAAATTTGGGCCTTCGAGTTCCTCGTCCTGACTCCTCCTACCATACCCGAGATATGTGAAGGGTTCCCTCATTTCTCCATATGGACTACTCAGAGCTGGAAGGGTTTTGTGCGGTCTTTGGAGGTGACCCGTGCTGCTCTCATGGAGTTGACGTTTAACTAGGTTAGTCATCTCTTTCTTCTTTTCTTATTATGAAGTTCTGTGTTTTGTTTCTAACAGCTGTTTCTGATTGTAGATACATCTTCGGTGGTGGTGGGAGTGCTATCCTATAGATTTTTCAGCGGTAATGGCTGGGGCCATCGAGATTACTAGCAGGCGGATGTTGTTCATGACCCCTGTTTGGTACCTTAGTGAGCACGTGGCGGACTGGTTCAAAGGGCCTACTACTCGTCGTGTCCCTAGTCCTCCTTCACTTAACATGTTCTGGGGAAGGACATGTTAGGCCCTACTTTGGAGGAGGCATTGTTCGGGATCGATCATCGGTTGTGTCTGGAGCTAGAGGGTGTTTCCTACCTCGAGAGCCTCATCCCTTACCTGATTGATGGTGTTGTAAGGGGTTTCGTGCTTGCTCCACCTGCAGGTGTCTCCTTTTCTTCTACCCATAAGGTATGCCTTGCTTCCTTTCTTTGTGCTTGTATTGAATATTCTCTCATTCTGATCATTTTTGCTTATGTTTGACAATCTCGCTCGAAGAGGTCTTGCGTTAGGAGTGTCGTTGAGACTTCGAGTGGTGCAGGGGCTGCTACTGATGCTCCCGTTGGGACTGCTGAAATGATTTATAGGATAGCTACATTGCCGTTGGTCCCTGTGGTTCGGGCACACAACCTCCATGGAGAGGTGATGGTTTAAGTAGTCCCTGCATCTATTGAGCCTGTGGCCTTTATCCCTAAGGATGCTACTCATGTGAGTTTCATACCTACTTTCGTTGCTTCTATATTTGCTGCTTGTTGACTGTTCTGTTTGTAAGTTCCTCGAGGGACAACCATGTACTAGTACTAGTGCGCTTTAGGCTTGATGAGTCACTACGTCCATTACTCTATGGTGGCTCATATAAGTCTTCTTATACTTTGGCTATTTCCCTATTTCAATTATGCAATAATATGTATGTGTATGTTATGGATGCGTATGTGCTA
The DNA here is from genome assembly GCA_949634005.1 of Mallotus japonicus. Lineage (NCBI taxonomy): Eukaryota > Viridiplantae > Streptophyta > Magnoliopsida > Malpighiales > Euphorbiaceae > Mallotus > Mallotus japonicus. The sequence goes on from CATIWK010210605.1 coordinate 15,633, forward strand.
ATGCATGTATATTATGATGATGTAGCTCGAGCATGCGAGGCTAATGTGTGAGCAAGACGAGGCTATTTTCCAGCAGGAGTCTGTGTGCCAGCAAAAGGGTGCCTACTATAGGAGAGGACCCTCAGATGTCGACGACGAGGATGATGATGATGATGAGGATGAGGCTGAGTCTTGATTTTCCCCTCCCATTTTGTTTTCCTAACTTGTACTGATGATAGAATTTTGGGCTTTTTTCTAAGATGTAGTTGACTGACAAACGAATTATGAGGCTTTCGTTTCTTTCTAATTTTTACTATGCTCTTTTTTCTGTCTTTTCCATTTGCTTGCCATGCCATCACAACGAACATAATGAAATGAAAAAATTTATAACAACTTAAAGAATATAGAAAGATATGAACTCTAAGATGCAAATTTTTCCTTTGTATGTGATAGATATTGATTCAGGCATTTACTTCTTAACATGTGCAATTCTTGACGATCTTCTCCATTTGTACTGAATAATATTTATCATAAGCATGGTTGTATATAGAATATTTCAAAATGACAGTACCCTTGTCCTTAATTAGCCCTCTCAGATTTTCTAATTAAGTATTTTGCCTCCTATTTTTTTGTCCATATTTTTTTTATTCTTTCTCTTTATGAATAATATTACTTAAGACGATCGATATTGATCTATTCGAAAAGCTCATTCCCATCGACATGCATCAGCTTAACTGTACCTTTCTAAAGAACGGTTTTAACCAAGTAAGGTCCCTCCCACTTAAGTCGAAACTTCCCTCTTAGATCTAGTAGATTCTGCTTAGCTTACCTCAATACTCAGTCTCCAACCTTGGTGTCATGTTGTCTTACTCTCTTATTAAAAGCCCTTGTAATTCTTCTCTGATAAAGCTGAGTGTGATAAAGTGCTTTTAACCTTTTACTGTCTATCAAGTCCAACTGCATTAGCCTCTGTTCTACCCACTTTGCCTCAGGTAAATCTGCTTCGATTATGACTCTGAGGGATTTCATTTTCACTTTGATTGGAAGTACAACTTTTGTTTTGTGTACCAATGGGAAAGGAGTTGCCCCCATAGAGCTTCTCACTATAGTACGATATCCCTAAAGAGCGAATGACAACTTATTAACCCAATCACGGTGAGTTTCAATCATCTTCGAGAGGATCTTCTTGATATTTTTGTTTGCTGCTTCCACTACTCCGTTAGCCTGTGGTCTATAGGGTGATGTCTCATAGTGTTTTACTTTATACCTTTCAAGCACTGCTCGTACTTCTCCTTGAAACTGTACCTTATTGTCTAAAATCAAATGGTGAGGAATTCTATACCTACAGAACATATTCTTTTCTAAGAACTTAGCTACCTGCTTTGCCCCTAATTTATTGTAAGATTTGACTCTTACCTATTTTGTGAAGTAATCAATTGCAACCAGGATGCATTTGTGTCCATTAGAGGCTGTATGATGAATCTCTCCTATGATGTCGAGTCCCCAAACTGAAAATGGCCAAGGAGAGGACATGGTGTGTAATTCTGAATGAGGTAGATGGCTGATATCTCTATGAATCTGACACTTGTGACATCTTTTGGTGAACCTAATATAATCTTCAACCATTGTTATCCAGAAGAACCCTTATCTCATTATCTTCTTGACTAGTGTTGTTCCGTTCATGTGCGAACCGCAAACTCCTTCGTGAACTTCTGTCATTACCTTCCTTGTTTCATTCTCGTCCAAACAGCGTAACTATATCCCATCTGAAGTTCTCTTGTATTGAGTACCTTGATGGAAGGTGAACTTTGTTGATAGCTTTCTGACAACTGTCTTATCTTTCTCACTTGCATCTGTTGAGTACTCACGCTTGTCCAGATACTGTTGAATGTCGTAAAGTCAAGGCTTCTGATCCACTCTTACTTCCATTACTCTCATGCTCTTATAACATGACCGACTCGATTTTAGTGATACCAAAGGCTTCATAGGTATGGTTGCCGACCCATCCCAAACTAATGCTAACAATGCTAAGGCATCCACCATCTGGTTGTAGTTTTTTAGCAAATGAATGAACCTGCATTTTCAAAATGATTGTCCCAACTGTTGTAAATGCTCTAGTTACAGCTTCAAGTATGGCTCTTTCAGATCCCATTCATTGGTAGCCTGATTGATTACTAGAATCGAATCACTTAGTATTTCCACTTATGTAACTTTCAAGGACATCAGTGCTTCCATCCCCATCACACATGCTTCATATTCTGCTTCATTGTTTGTAACATGAAACGTCAGCCTCTTTGCTATGAGAATTGCTTCATTCTCTAGGGTTAGTAGAATTACTCCTATTCCTATTCCGAACTGGTTTACTGCTCCATCAAAGTACATACGCCATCCTTGAATCTCAATTGCTGTGGTAAGATCATCTGGGAATTCAAGCTCTATATCTTGATCATCCGAAGTAGGGTTCAGTGCTAGAAACTCGGCTACTGCTCTTTCTTTAACTGTCTTCGTAGTCAAATATTCAATATCAAACACTGTCAGTAGTACTAACTACTTAACTAGCTTCCCAACCAGTAAAGGTGCTTCAAACAGATGTCTCATCAGATCTAACTTCGAGACTGCTCAGATCTTATCAGATTGGAAGTAATGCCTCAGCTAACTCATAGCCCAAACCATTGCCAAACAAATCTACTCAACCTAACTGTATTTCTTCTCATAAGGCAGCATCTTTTTGGTCAAGTAGTAAACTGCGTGTTCAGCTCGTGCTTCTCCTTCCTGAGCCAGTATAGCTCCTATTACGCTATCTTCAATTGCCAAGTACAGGATTAAAGGGCTTTCCCATTTCTGGGGGTAACAGAATTAGTGGGTTTATGAGATAGTCCTTGATTCTATCAAAAGCAATCTGACATTGTTTGTTCCAAACCACAGGCTGATCTTTTCTAAGCAACTTGAATATTTATTCACACACTTCGATTAATCTGGCTATGAATCTGCTGATGAACTATAACTTTTGCAAGAATCCTCGAATTTCCTTTTCAGTCTGTGGTGTTGGCATTTTGCGGATCGCTTTCACCTTGTCTGGATCAACTTCAATTCCTCTCTGACTAACTATGTGTCCCAGCATCTTCCCTGAAGTTACACTAAATACACACTTCTTAGGATTCAGCCTTAGATCATACTTATCTACCCTCTGCATGAACTTCTCCAATGCGGCTGGATGTTCTTCTTGGGGCTTCGACTTTGCCATCATGTCATCGACATAAACTTCTACCTCCTTGTGTATCATGTTATAAAACATTACTGTAGCCATCCTCTGATAGGTTGCACCAGTGTTCGTCAAATTGAAAGGCATTATTCTGTAATAGTATGTCCCACATTCAGTGATGAAGGCGGTCTTAACTTTATCGATGATTGCTATGAGAATCTGGTTGTATCCTGAAAACCCATCCATGAAGGAGTACATGGCGCACGCAGCAACATTGTCAATTAGAATGTCTATGTAGGGTAGAGGAAAATCGTCTTTCAAGCATGCTTTGTTAAGATCCCTGTAGTCTATATAAATTCTCACTTTCCCGTCCTTTTTAGGTATTGGAATCACATTGGCCAGCCACTCTGAGTAGTCTACCACTTCTAGGAACTTGGCCTTAATCTGTTTCTCTATATCTTTTTTCACCAACTGTGCCTATTTTGGTCTCAACCTTTGCAATTTTTGTTTCACTGGCTTATGTCCCTTTTTAGTTAGAATGTAATACTGAGCGATGTCCCTCTCGATGCCAGGCATGTTGTTGTATGTCCAAGCGAATATTTTCAAGTATTTTGTTAATATTTTTTCTAATTCTCTCCTTTCCTCAAGGGTAACATCTTTTGAAATATGCAATATGCGGGGATTTTCATCTGTGCCCATGTTAAATGGTTCAGTGTTAATGGATGAATGTCAATTATGCTCATGTAAAGTTAAATGAAATGCTTATCATTATCATAAAGACAAGTAAGCAAAATTATATTTCATTGCATCATACTTAGAGTTCGGTACATTAAAAGATTCAAACAGATTAGCAATAAAAAATATCATCAAGAGTAGGTGTATCATCAAACAGGACATGCTCTATGCTGGACTCGATGAGAGCTATAATGTCAGCATAGCTAGGAGCTTCAGTTTCCAACCTCATATTCTGCAGAACCTGTTCAATCTCAGTAACAGAAATGATTCCTTCTTCTTCATTCTGATTCTGTCCTTTCCCCATACCGCTAATTATAAAATTATAAAGGCACAATCCATTTGCGGTCTTTTATACTTGGAATAATATGTCAGTTTGACATCTCAACTTACACTTTTGCTATTTCAACACTTAAATTTGCCTAAAATACATTAATATGCACTAATTTGATGACATAATGCATTTATCACCCTTTATACCTATCACTTTTTATCAGTTTGACACCTGTACTTGCAATTTTTAGTCAGTCAAACTCTTGAAATGTGAGACATATTGATTTGCTATCCCATACCATATGTGCTGACAAAGATTTCAAAATTGTATTTTAGGCGAGTTCAAGTGTTAAAATGACAAAACTATAAGTTGAGGTGTCAAACTGACAAAAAGTAACAAGTATAAGGGGGCTACGGATGTATTATGCCAATTATAATCTATCTGACTTAATTAATGATTTTACATTTAATTTGGATTAATGTAAAATTTATAATTTACAAACATAAATAAAAATTAGAAAAGTAAAATTAATACAGTAAAAGACATGATTTACTAGCATACACACACTTCACTGCCTGAGTTCTCTCAATTCAATTCGTTCATGCAAACTACCGATACATTA
>CATIWK010210612.1:0-15261 GCA_949634005.1 Mallotus japonicus
GACAACGTTTTCTACCATTATATCGCTTCAATTTGAAAACAGGAAGTTGGTCTTTCAAGAAAAAAGCATTCAAAGAGTTGGTAGTAGGAAAAGAGAACAGTTGCACAACTTTTCCCTTGGCAGCTGTTGCTAAAGACTGCAAAGATGTTACGAGTATGCATGCTTCTTATCTGGAAATTGCCAAAAACATTGCTACTTTGCTTCCTAAATTCCCTTCTCCGCCCAATCTTCCTCAGGATTTAGCTTACAGTCCTTTGTATTTTAGGGTTTAGTTAGTCACACTATATATATATATAGATTGAATAATCATGTAAACTGGAAACTCTTATTGTAAAACTTTTTTTTTTTTTCATTCAGTACATTAGAGCCTCTACTAATTAACATATCGAGTGGACTGAAAAATTATTAAATATTAAAAATATCAGTTATTAATTTAAAAAAAAAAAAAGAACCGTAACCACCATATGAAGAATATAAGATTGTACATCTCTTGAAAAGTTAATTTTCAAAACAATAAAATACTAAAATCAAGATAGTCAAATTTATAAATTTGAATTTACAAATATTTATAAAATTTAGTTATATGAAAAACACGACATTAAACAAAATAAAATAATAATAATGAATCATAAAATTAATAACACCATTTACAGCCCGAAATTGTAAAGCGTACAAAAGTTGCCTAATTAAAATCTAATGTTTAATTTGTAATTAAAGTTGAGAAAAAATGAAGATTGTAATTAAAGTTGAAAAAAAAAATGAAGATGCCAATTCCGTAATTTACATTTTTTTTTCCTTTTCAGTTCAAGCACTAAAGGGTGAGGCATCAAAATTGATTCACAGAAACCTGAACTAACGCCAATAAACAATCGAACAGTGATCTTCTGCCATCGCCGTGTTGACGTCCCTGTGCAATAATTCATGTTGTACAACACTAGTTCTAACAAATCAACCCCATTCACTGATGGGTGAACTTTTCTTCTCCCTCTCTTTCACCTGCACTGAGGCTTACTCAAATTTCAAGGCCTTCTCAGATTCAAAAACTCTTCTCAACCGAGGAGCTCAAGACGAATTACTGCAGCATATGAACCACGAGACATGAGAAGAGGTTGACAGAATGTATATAATAGGTACACCTACGCAGACATAGGAGCTGAGAGCCCAAGCCATGGTGGACAAAAATTCATGGCCATCTCAATCAACTTGAGCGCATCCAAAAATAGTTAAATGCCACTCAACTAACCTAAGCTCTAGTCCAATGCAGAGACACCACTATTTTAAATACATGGTAATTAGCCAGGGCTAATTTAGCGGGGAGAAGCATATAAATCATTGCAACTGAATTTTTAGAAAAAAATGTTATCACCAAGATGCTTTATTTGGGTAAGAGTTTTAAACTATTAATATGTTTTTTGTGTGTGTGTGTTTATACATAATGTCCTGAAGGAAGAAGAGGCAAACAGCCTCTTTTAAGAATGACAGCCTATTCTAAGACGTTCCTTATGTGCCACTAAACCCCATAAAACAGATAAAATAGAAAATAAAGTCAAGATATGTAATACGTACTTGGTAGAAGAGACATGGAATCGCATATAGACCATCCCTGAAACTTGACTTGTCTTCAAAGGAAATGGCTGGCCATTAAAAGTTGTGGCTTCTCGTTGTCTTCCTCAATCTCCATTGAAGCTTCAGATTTTATTTCCTGAACCCTTTTATCCCAAATGCCATCTATAAGCTTCCACGTTTCGTCGCTGATAACTTGGGTCTGTCATTAAGCCATTTGAAAAAAAAAAAATATAAAAAATAAAGAATTGAGTTTTCTCAGCATTACCAGCACAAAATAGAAAGCTGAGGCAGCATAATTAAATTCAAGATATGCTTTTTCATTACCTCCATAGGTCGAGGAGCACCAAAAGTTGAAAAACCAACATTTCCAGGTGCAAATGTAACTCTCCCAGGAAGTGAAATCCCATGGATCCCCCATCTTCCAGCATAAATTAGAGCTCCATATTCATCAACAGGGTTCACAGCACGCTGAATTATAAGAAAACACCAGAATCAAGAGCATTTCAATCATCAAAAATTCAGTAAGGAGATCATTCAAAGAACAATTATTCACAACTTGGCAATTGTGCAGAGAAAACAAAAACAAAAAAAAAACAAAACAAAAGCAAGGCAGGAGAGAAACTTCCCATAAACTTGATCCTCTATGCTTCTTTTCACAGAACAACTAGTGAAAATAATCTTTGCTAGAGCAGTATAGCATAAAAGTGGAGCTATCTATCCAATCAAGACACTAAAAAATCCACCAAATAAAAAGACAAATATATAAAATAAAGTTTCTTAAAGAAGAAAGCAAAAGGCAGATATCAATTAAGGATCACATTGTGATCCCTTAATCCAAACAAGCATAAAAATTTTCATTGGAGAACATATATATTACACATACGAATTGACCTAATGATCAGAATTATCCAAGACCAAGTGTTGTCTCAATTTTAGCCTAATACTATCATATTGATGGCAATTTAGGTTAATCTAGTGATTAAAAACTGGAATTTATGCTCCAAGCCCATACAGCTAGCTTAATACTAGAAAAAAAAAAGTATGGTTTTTACTTATTTGCAATGCTAATAATACAAAACTTTACTTCCCTAGGCTTGATAATCTCAGCTATCCTGAATTTCGGTCAAATTTCCATGCCTAAAACAAAAAGGGAAGGCAAGCAAAACACACCATAAACATGGTAGAGACCATGTAAGCATGTCATATCAATTTCACACTCCAATTAAGAATTGAGTTGAATAAGAACAGATTGAATTTATGATGGAGCAAATTGATATTATTGAAAGATGTGGATAGATCTGAAAGTTTGATCAAAATTCAGCTTTATGATTTGTAAAACATTAACAAATTACATGAACTTTTTTTGAAAGGATAAAATAAATAGATTATATTTTCCAGTATATCAACAAAGTAAAAATAAATTCATTATCTTGCTAATTGGGATAATCACATAGGCTTTACGTGTACGTTCTTGTCCATTGCAAAATTGGCTAAAACATTATCAAAGTCGCAGGAATAGACTAAAATTGACAAGATTAAGAGGTTACTTTCAAAAAAAATAAACAAAATAAATAAGAAGGCAGGACTGATCTGAGAAGGCATGCGAAGACTTTTTGGTTTTGGTTGTCTAGGAATGTGAACTAATGCCAGTAGAGCAGATGATTATGAAGATTGATTATCAACCACCTAGCATAAAAACTTACTTGAGGTATTCGTGGAGCTCTTCTGTATATATCCCAAATTTCTGCAGCTTTTATCTCACCCTTTTCAAGTAAAATATCTGCACCAAATAAAAGCAAAGTATAAACATTTATGCATACAGCTGGGTATTTTTATGTCAAATCATAATTTAGAAAATGCAAGATTCACAAGTATTTTTAATCTATCAAACTTTTCTTGGATCAATATCCCACAATAATGTCATGCAATGAATGGTACTGTTAAGAGAACATATTTAAAAAACAAAATAAAATAAAATAAAACAAAACAAAGATAACCTGTGATTGTCTCTACAGCCGAATGATATTCTCTAAGGACAGATAAACATTTTTCAATCGCATAACGCATGTATTCATCCCGAAGTGCTTCAAGTTTTGCTGCTAGCTGCAATAAGTTAACATTTTATATTCTGATAGTTAAGTTACGTCTAAGAACTCTTAATATATATATATATATATATTAAGACTGCAACAACTTCAGTACTCAGATCCAAGAACTGTACATTAGGCACAAGATCACTGTGATTCCTGTAAAATGTCTTCCCAAATGCTGTCATCCCAGTCCGCAGAATCAAAAGCTCCACAAGTCTTGAAGCTTCTAATGTTGCTTTTGCAGAGATCCAACACAAATTGCTTGGCCCAAACATCTCCTCCTCAATTACTCTAGCTACATGACAATAGTGCAATCACAGAACCATAGTAAACTTATCAAAAACATCAACAACAGAGAGAAAGAGAGAGAGAGAGGGAGAGATGTAATAAATATTCCATGTATTTCCATAATAAAATCTAATTTTAAAGTAATTTTGTGCACTCTAGTGTCATTATTATGCAGCTGCATATTTGAGGGGTTGAATTAATTTACTTTCCAAAATTTTATCTCGCATCCTTGTAAAAAATAGATAATTGAAAGTAAGGGCCCAATTGAATATGCTCTAAATTAAGGCATGTCAATTGTCACTTGTCACATAATTTGGGCCATTACAAACAGAGCAAATACTGATAGCAGTCAGTGGTACCCTTATAATATAAAATATAAATTTGATTAAATGCATAACAGCACAAGTAGTAAACAGTTTGACAAATTCAACAAATGCAACAAATATATTAACATAGAATTAAGAAAATTGTTGTCATTTGTATTCATTATTTCAGTTATGGCCAGCTTTTGTGCACTCTAATTACATCATCCATCTTCCTGTTTCAATCAAAGCATTCCCAATTAACAAAGGTTATATTCATAAAATTACTTTGCGAAAAACAGTAAGAGGAGGCAGGAAAGAAGGGAGGAACTAACAAGTAATTAATTTAATTTAACCTTTTGCAAGAGAAAAGATATCAGCACATCCAAGAGGGATTGTTAAAGTTACAAAAGTAAACTCTCTTGGAGCATTTGTTTCTATTAGCAAGCACCAAAAAAAAAAAAAAGAAAAAAAAAAGAAAGAGAGAAAGAAAAGGGAGATAAAAAATTATGCATAATTTTATGGAGATTAAGATTTAAAAGCTAATAACTTTCAACATTGATTCTCAATGTATCTAAGAGGCATAACAACTGTCACCTATTTTTTTTTGTCCCGTAAGCCCACTAAATATTAGGAATCAAGGAAACATGACTGAAATCCCTTTTTGTAACAGCTGCTACTGCTGTACAAATTACTCAACTCTACATGAAAATATGTTTACTGGTTAGAAATTGATCACCACATGGAGTTTAGTGTAGAAGTCAAGATTGTTATGAGAGAAACCCTAAAGATTAAAACCATTATGAGGCATTTTGTGTTTGTCTTTCTCTGAATAGCGGTCAGTATTAAAATTCTTCCCCTCAACCACAGACTATATTGCCATGGCAAAAAATCTTCTTATCCCCTTTCCTCCATGTTACTTCCACTTCTATTTTAGCCAACAGAAAATAGATAATAAATGTTCAACAACAATTTTCACTGAGACATTAACAATTCTTTGTAGTTCAAGTATACAATTATCAATCTTCCAAATGATAAATTGCCAAAACTTGAAGCTTCAGAAAGCAATTCCTTAGGAATAGGAAAATGCAGATGCTGGTTTTCCATCTCTCAGAGTGCAATAACGAAATAAAAATCGAAACTCAAGTTATATGAAGGATGTTCCAGCTTCTAACTAATCTCCAATTCATCAATACACATTATGGATAATGCTAGCAAAATGTTAATTAACTTCTATACAAATTCTAAGACCTGTACCAAACAAGTCACTGGAAGATCTTCAAATCCATGGTAAATAAAATAAGTCCCAACTCCCAAATATTATAGGCTGAAAAAGATGTATCAAGTAGTTTGCAGACTTGCAAAATTTAGGAAACGAGAGCAGTTTATTTGGCAATTACCAACACTGAGTTTATCCAAGTCAGCTTTATGTAACTTCTATGTTTGCAATAAACATGAGATAAATTTCTTGATGTTTAATAGGTACTTACCAAGTTCTCATTGTGTTTATAGTAGTATTTAAGTGTACGAAAATTATTTAGAGGCAAGTATAATTTCAGAGAAATGTTTGAGTTCCTTAAACTCAAGAGATCATTGGGTTTCCTCTAATGAGTCCTAGTTGTAATGATTTCATTGGGGTCTCTCCTAATGAGCTCTTATTATCTTTTAATTTCTAGCTTAATCACCCCCATTACTAGATAACAAAACAGGGACTGCAGCATAAAAGCACAAATCAGATGAGAAAAGAGAATAACTAGAGTGAAGATAATGTGGTAAAAAAAATAATAAGACTTGTGTAACTTACAAGCACATGCGCGAACTATAGCATTCACATAATCTGACTTCTTTGCAAAAACCTTGCCTGCAGTTTCTGCATAGCGCATATTTGGATGGCTATGGATAGAATTTAAATCAGTCTGCAGGAGATACATTTAAACAAGTGATTTATAAGAATTTAAAAATTTAATCAAACAAACTGGAATTCAAATGTATCCTTCCAATGACCTCAGTAAAAGGGCGGTAGGGATCAGGAAAGTGGCATGCAAGAATAGCAACAGCTGCTTCTCTGTATGCCAATCTTAATTTTAGCTCCTCTGGAATTTCAGTGCTATCTTCCTGGCCTGTTTCAAAAGTACCTTTTTGCTGCAGAATTGGGAAACACGTGCATATAGGAACTGGGTATGTTGAACTTAATAATGGATTTACAAAAAATAAAAATAAAAATAAATCATGTGCAAATACACAAACAGAAAAGATGAGGAAGGTAAGGCAGCACAAACCCTCTTCAAAGCCTCTAGAAGTTCTTCCCTTCCAATATGATCTAAATCTTTCCTGGCTGTTAAAATTCCAGCTTCATTCCTACAATAAATTCATGGGAAAATTAGCATCTATCCACTGATGTAAAATATTAAAAAAAAAAAAAAAGTATCCATCAAGCAGCAGATACAATATATTCTGCAGTTCTGCCCCTGTAAAATCTTCAGTCAGCTCTGCAACTTCCTGCAGTAAAGCCAGTTTTTCCTCTTCTGAACGAAAAAATTTATTTCTAGCATGCACCTGTACAAGTTAATTTCAATAATGATTAGAATGTAAATTTAAACTATGATTTTCAGATGCTGGCCAAATGTTCAGAACAATACCTTCAAAATTGCTAATCTACCATCTTTAGATGGCAACCCAACCCTTATAATCTTGTCAAAACGACCCTTTCTCAATAGAGCAGGATCAAGAATGTCAAGTCTATTTGTTGCCCCTATAACTAGTACCTGACAAGCACAAGTTTAGCATTCACATAATTTAAAAAATATTAATATCTTCAATAAAAGATCCCCAATATTTTTTATCCTCATAAAATATATAAGCACACCTGAGATGTGAATTCTTTAAATCCATCCATCTCTGTCAGTATCTGCAGTAGGCCTTGCTCCCTCTCAGCACCACCCTATACAAAACTTACAAGTTCAGGCGACAAGAATTGAAATCAAAGGACATAATTCTTGCAAAATAAATTAAATGTTCAACTTGTGTTCATTAATAGTTGTTATTTATCAATAATTGAGAATAAAATTAAATTGAACACTTCAAGTTATCATAATTATGACTACTCCAGTTGATCTTGACACTTCATGGTTCATTTGACTGCTTAGAAGGCCCATCCCATCCAACAATTTATTGTGATATAAAAATATGATGACTGAAGATAGCAAAGCTCGAAAATTTTTTTCAGATTAGCAATGGGATAGCAGAACTAATTTCGAATTGAGAAGATGTTTTACAGATTTAAGAAGTGCATGTGAAAAGCTCATCTTGGTTAAGCGCATCTTGGTTTCACATCTCTTACCCATGCGCTCCCATGGAAACATGACACCTTTCAAGGTAAACCACATCTGAATCTAGACACACCAGTGTTTCATCATTTTATTAGGCCATCACCACCTGTATTCATTTATCATTCTGCTTTGCCTCTGTTTTCATGAAATGAAACACCTAAGCCTCCTCCTAAGACTACCTTTATTCATTTATATTTTTAGTTGTGCACAGCAGTTTGCTGCAGTGCCTCTTGCAATCAATATTTAAGAACCTCACCTACAAAATGAATACCAAGTCCACAAGATTATCAAATAGATAAATTCCTATTCTTGTCCATCAACCTTTCACAATCCACACCACAGAAAATAAAAAATCGAAGGAAAAAAAATAAAATTATAAGGCAAAGAAACCCTACATAATAAGAGACAAAATTCACTAAATCACATTTGCCTTTTCCTTTTAATTTTTTCTCATTTAACTCTTTATACAATAGTCATATGATTTTATTGGTTAAATGCTGCATTATTCTGCTTCCAACACAAAATGCACCTAAGAAATCCAAACAATACAAGAAATTGTCATGAAACAGAACCATTTGGCACCTTTTGCTATGTGATTTATTTCTAGTTCCACTAGATTTTATTATAACTTCAAATGAATATCAGAGCTCCCTCACTGTTCAGGGACTTCTACAATTTCCAGTTTTCAATATCACATTATTGTGTGTAACTTCAAACAACATGTATGATCTTACCCCACCGATATCAGGTCCCCCACGCTTGCTGCCAATAGCATCAATTTCATCAATAAAGATGATGGAAGGAGCGAATGATCTGGCACTGGCAAAAAGATCCTTGACACGAGACGCGGCCACACCTACAAACATCTAGAAGATCAACCTTTCAGTTAGTCAGATTGGTTTAAGTTCTGAGCAATACCAAAGTGAAAGTCAGCAAGATATCCGAGCAATACCAAAACCAAGCATATTAATTTTCATAAACCTAATATACCAGTTCAACCCTGTAAAAAAGATTCTAAGGCATATTGATTTTTGTGAATTGACTGAGGAATGGGTGGAGACACACGACTAAGTTGATTGACAACAGGAGAACACTACAGTCAGAAAAAGACAATTCATATTGGAAGAACAAAGTGGAAAGAAGCTTAATCAGAAAGCTGTTCGTTTTAGGAATTAGAACATGCCAGCTTATCTTGTTCTTCTAATTATTCACTTCTTGCTCATGCACGCACATGCATGCATGTGTTTGTAACAGTGCTGAAAGGAATAGAGTGAGGCAGAGATTTTCTGACACCTAAGCATGCATTAAGTATACAACATATACGGAAGCAAGTTCCGAACAACTAAAATTATTTATGGACATTGCTGTTTTTAACCATAAGGAATAATATTACCCTGTACGATATACATAGAAGAAATAAGAGTTCAAATATTGAGGAACAAAAATGCCACCTTATTTCTATTAGAGCCCAGAACCCTTACTTTTTGCAAATAGCTGTCTGTGTTTGCTCATAGAATAACCATAAATAGAGAGCAAAGAAGATATCTCTCACAAAGGAAACCCAAGGAAACAACGATGCATTTTTTCTAGTAATTGTAACAATCGAATTTTGGAGATCACTGTGCATGTTTGCTCATACAATATCTATCATATATAACACAAATTTGAACATAACAATTTTGTGTTCCTTCATGATGCTACACATTTTTAGCTGAATAACAATCAACAATGGCATACTTGATCATAACAGTATTCTGTGACAGCTTAAAATTAAATCGATGGGGAGCTCAGTAGGCTCTTTATTAATTCTGTGAGATGAAAAAGATGTATTGCTCATGAAAATATCCTAATAAAACATTAAAAAAAATTCACAGGTAACAAAAATAAATAAATAAACTGCTCTTAAAAATGATTTGCATAAAGATAGAACTGTAAATTTTAAGCTAAGATTATAATAGATAAATGTAAGTTTATATCATAGAAATGAGTAATCTAGGAAAAAAAAATGTGGATAATGCTTATATTCTAATGGAATTTAGCAGAAGAAATCTAAATATCATAAATCTATTGATGATATGAATGTCTCAAAATATACATATTATTAATCTCTTGACATAAAGAGACTACTACTTAGGGAATCTAACGGCAAATAAAAAAGTTCATTTCTTTTAAGAAAATATTATTATTTCATGTATGTTATATGACAAGAACTGTAAAAGCATTGAAATATTTTATATATTGAAAAAATTTATCATGTAATAATGCAGTTACACAAATAACCAACTTGACCACAGAAAAGATCATGGTGTTAACTAATTTATATCATGTAGAAACTAAAATATACAATCCATACCCTTTATATTAGTTAAAAGATAACAAATAACATCCTCAAGGAAATGCCTTGTATAAAGTATTATAGCAACCATTCACAACCATTTTGGTTTAATCCAACCATTCAAAGGTAAGTCAGTCCTCACCTCTACAAAATCTGTGCCATTTGCGGCAAAGAAAGGCAATCCTGCTTCACCGGCAATAGCTTTAGCTAGCAGAGTTTTACCAGTTCCTGGAGGCCCATGGAGAAGCACACCTTTTGGGCAATAGATACCCTTGTCCTGGAACTCTTCCTCATTCTTCAGGATTCGTACAATCTCCTGTAGTTCCCTCTTTATATATTCCTGGCCGGCAAAATCATCAAAGGTAATACCAGTGGTTTCTTCTGCCGATATAAACTTTGCCCTGGTGGAAAGGCAGTTCAAAAAGTTAGACCACAAGTGTGTTATTGTTAAAACGTATCAACTATGTTCACAGAAAAAATATCCAAATTGGTCATGGTCCAAACAAAACTCTAGCAATGTTGAGAATTTACGACACTAGACAAACTATTAAATCAATAACTCCGTCATATTTCCAAGGCAATAAAATTTAAACATACTAAATCTAAAGCACGGACATTAGCATACAATAATAAGACTTATAAAGGAAATGGAACACCATCACATTTGAGTGAAATGTAAGGATTTGTAGATTTGACCACGATGCAAAACGGGGCAACAGACTGGACAAAAATGGCCAGTGGAAGATATAGTGAATTAAGAGACATAAGCAGATCAAGAGGACAACTCTAAGACCTCTTTACCTTACTAACGTTTCCTCTGTGATTGAAAAATGCAAACCACCCATTTCTTTCCAACAATTTAGAGACAGAAGTTTAAGAAGAATAATGTTGCATGAAATAATAACAACACTGTAATAAAGTTGTGCATATGTAAATATGAAACAGCGGTCATCATGAACCATTGACTATAACGTCTAAAAACAGCAATAGATGATGATCCTAAGTCTGTAAACTCCACATAAAATCAGTAGATCAAAACAAAGACTTTATGTAACATTAAAGGGGAAAAAATGTAATGTTTTATTAACAGAAATAAAAGAAGTAAATACCATAGTCAATCTCTTCGATGTGGCTTCATTTAATTTATTAGTTGACAATTTATAAAAAAACAAGGTAGAGTGTGCTTTGTCCACTCTAATAGACCTTCATCTTAAATATAAGGCAAAAAAAATGGCACATTTTCTTTTTCATTCTGAAGTTAGCTTACTTTAAAACATTCCAATCTGACATCTAACTCTTAATTCATACACATAGTTACCCGAATAGGGAAATGTATTTTATTCAAATCCAACCACATCTTTGTATACACACACAGAATAATTAAATGAAAGTAGAGATGTCTTCTTTCAGTTATAAGTTCATCAAAACAATAGGTATAACAATAAACCCAACCAAATGAAGGCAGAGGATGATTTTTGTTGATGAACAAATTCATTTAAACAATAAGCAAAAGAAAAGACATCAAACATTACAGCATTTCACTTATCAATTAATCATGCACCTACCGACTCTTTCCGAGTGACCCAAGCGCACGTCGTTTGAGTGGTTGCCTAGCTGCCTGGCTAGGCTTTCCCAAATCACAAGGTATTAACTTTGCATAAATTGGTCTCATCATATTATCGATCCAGACATATAATCCAACAGCTAAAGCAAGCCGCATAGACCAAATGACTGCAGTTGCAACAGTAGAGTAGACTTCTGCAGGAACCGTATTCACATTATGGACATCAACATTTATTATTTGATTATGCAACTTGTTCCAAACATCATTCCAAGAATCAATTGGCATCCGGTCAACCACATGTCGCCGAAATATAATTTCCTTCTTAGAATTTCCTTTTGCTCCCCCATCCTTGTAGTATGGCAGAATCACTGCATCAACAGGCAATATATTTTCAGCAAAGTGCATCATTCAAGGAAGCATTTACCTCATTTGTGATACCTTAAAGCATATGTAACCAACAGGGTACAAAGCCTATAAAAGCTAGAACCAATGGCTTGCTCAAGTGACAAGAACAAACCATTATTAATTTTAGGATACACTTGAACTAGAAACAATGACGATGAGGAAAAAATGCATACCAGAGACTGTCTGCCCATAATTAGAGTACTCCATAAACTGAACATTATTTGAATTAAGAAGTTTCCAAAAATCACTAAAATCAATTCTATGAGAGTTCTCGGGATCCCACTCGGTACCCTTCAACTTTCCACGCATTGTCAACAATGCTCTACTCCAATGTGATGCCAACACAAGCTGCCTCTCCAGTTGCACATTTGCCTTCCTGTCTAATTCTTCTAAAGTATTCACTCTTTCCCTCTCTTTCTCCTTCAATTTCTGCAAAAATAAGATCCTTCAATGCAGTGTTTGGAAAGTCCAAGAACAAAGCAAGAATTCAATTCAAAGAAATAGAACAAATGAAAAGATTGAATTAAACCGCATGCCAAAGTTCACATGAATAGAACAAATGCACACGATTTGTTCCAAATAGAGGACAATAATAGTATATGGAAAGTCCAAGAACAAAGCAAGAATTCAATTCAATCAGATAATTTACAGTCTACTTTCATGTTTGGAAACATTAAAGTTGCTATAATCCAATTCTTTCAGAACATTAAGAAAAAATACCTCAAATAACTGAATTGACTCAGCGTCCTCCTCTTCTTCTTCTTCTTCCTGTTGTTCGTGTTCATGTTTTTGGTGTTGAGCAGCAGAGCTAGAGGTGGAAGCAGCAAAAGTAGCAGTAGTAGTACTAAAAAGGAGTGTTGTTTTAGTGTTGATGAAGGGAATTAGGGGATTTTGGAAGCTTAATTTCTTAGAAGTTCTGAAGGCATTCTTGTGAAAAGAAAGAGAGTGTGGAGTTTGGATAATGGCAATGGGTTTATTGTGAAGACTGATAAAATTGAAAGTGAGGGATTTCATTTCCTTCGGTTTTGTATTATATCAATCATACCAAAAGGAATTTGAATTTAATTCATAAGAAACTAAATTAAAGGAAAATTCTCTCTATCAGTTTCTAGCAAATGAGAAGAATTTCTTTTGTTTCTGCTCAGTGAGGTTTTATGGATGCTGGGTTTTTTATGGTTACCAGTTACTTGCCACGATGATGGTTTTTCAAAAAAATATTAAAAGAAAAGAAAAAATCAAACGCCGTCGTATCCTTGTTCATGAGTAGGGGCACGAGTGTTCCTAACCGAGTTCAGTCAACTCATGAGCTACTAGGGAAAAACTCAAAATCGAATAAATTATTGTCAAGTAAAATTTGAGCTCGAGCTGCTCAAGTAGGCTATCAAGTTAAACCTAAATATGTGATTTGATAGATTCACGAGTTTAATAGAGTCTAATTGAGTTTTTATATATTTACCATTTTATCCTCTTATTTTAGTATAACTATAAATATATTTTATTGAACCGAGTCAAGTTCAAACTTAAGTAAGATTCGAGTTCAAACTATAAATATATTTACCATTTTTATAATTTTAAAAATTTAAAAATTTAAAAATTTTATTTAATTGAGTCAGGTTCGAGCTTCAAAAAAAAATTGAGAGTTCTAGCGGAGCCAACTTGAATTTGATAGTGCGTTGCCTCAACTCGGCTTAATTACAATCCTAAATCTGGAAGAAAAAAACTAAAAGCCAAAAATAGAACCGAACTGACTGGTTCAAATAAGTACAATTTAATTATAAATTTATTTATTTCAATCTTAACTTTTAAAAACCGAACTATATTCAAACCAACAATTAAACCAAACTGAATTGAACCTAATTCTTAAGATATTATTAATTTATTTAAGTATTTATGGTTGGATTTGGTTAGTTTGACGCTAGACCAATAATATCAAATTTTAAGTACTTAAATCACTTAGCCAAGTTGTTTAAGATTGCAAAGTTCAAATTGAAGATATTTAAATTTAGTTCGGATAATCAGTTTGGTTGATTTCTTAAAAAAATTAAGTATGAAAAATAACAATAATCAATCTTATAAGCATTGTCAAAATAGTGCAAAGTTACAAAAGTAAAATAAGTGCAAAACTTTCAAAAGCCATAAAAAGGTCCAAATTGATTGGATCAAATCAAACCAACCGATGCTCACACCTAATTATAACGCCCATTTTTTATCATGCATATTTATAGTTTAAAAAAATTGTTGTCTTTTTAATTTTTATTTGAAAAAAATAATTAAACCTATCCTCAATTTTAGTTAAATTTTGAATTATATCTTACTTCAAAAATTATATCAATTTATTTAGTGAATATATCTAATTTTATTTTAAAAATGCAAACACATTTTGTTAGAACCCTAGAGGGGGTGAATAAGGCAAATTTGTAATACCCCGAATTTTTCCTCATTTTTAAATTTATAAATCTCAGTATGAGATTTGCAGTGTTAATAAATTCTATTATTTTTAATTATTATTATTTAGTGAAAATTTCACTTTGATTAATTATGTTAATTAATATTCTTATATTTCAATGATACTAGTTAGTGTATTTTAAATACACTTTACTATTTGATGTTTTATGTATAAAATATATATTTATATATATACACAGTTGGATGTGTGTGTGTATAATATATATATATGCACTTTTTGAACATGTGGTGAAGAATTATTATTAATAAAAAAAATATATACCACTCACTTATTCTCTCTCTCTCTCTCTCGGTTTCTTTTCTTTCCTTTTGTTTTTTTTTTGTCTTCTTCTTCTTCTTCTTCCTGGCCGAACAGCACCACCACCACTTGCAGACCACCAGAGGATGTCGAACCGCCGCCACAGCCAGCTCGCCACCACCACCTTCTTCCTTCTCTTCTCTGGTCAGCAGCAGCAGCTCCTTCCCCTGCATTCTTGGCCGGATTCTGCTCAGCTTGGTAGCGGAATTTCAGACGCCATTTTTGGCATTCTTGAGCTCAAGTTGAAGCTCATTCCTTGTATATCATCAATCTTTAGCTAGCTTTAGGTAAGCTCTTCTCTAGTTCATCATTTTTGTGTTTTTAGTTTTAGGTTTAAATGGGTCACTTGGTGATTTATGTTAGTTAATGTGATTTTGAAGTTAGATTAGTGTTTAGGAGGAGGGTTAATGTAGTGTTTTTGCATAATTTTCATAATTTTTATGAATTTATTTTAATTATTTAGGTTAAATATTGAAACTTTGATTTTGTGATTTATTATGTAAATTAATTCTTATTTGATGTTTATTAGCTTATTTGAGAGCTAATTTAATTGTTATTAATTTTCTAAGTTAGTTTAAATTTTTAGAAATTATTTGTGAAATGATAGAATTTTAAAGT